>JAZHYW010003037.1:0-92820 GCA_037355805.1 Ixodes ricinus
CACTACGCACGCGCAGCTCTCCTCCTTCCTCTTCCAACAGCTGCGCGTTACCTCTCCGCTCGCTCTCTCTACCAGCTGCGTGCGCTGCGTGGTTCGCTTCGACTCACACTGCGCGCGCATGCCCAACTCTCCTCCTCTAGTCTCCTCTCCTTCAAGCGTGAATATAAGCAGCGGTGTGCGCGCGCGTCTGGAGGAGTGAAAGGAGTGATAGTTTTGGGCGCGCGGGTCGCAGCGCCGCGCCAGGGGCTTTCCAGTGGGGTGGGCTTTCCCCGCAACTCTGCGGCTGTCGTCTGCTAGCGTTTCTCGGCCGCTCGCGTCCGAGAAGGGGAATCTGGGCCGCTGGCGTCCGAGAATCAGTCAAGAAGGGAATATAAATTCATTAAAGCAAAAGAGAAGCTATGCTTGCCGATTCTAAATGAGGATAATTTGGAAATTATGTAAATATAAGCAGAAGAAAAGTCAGGCTAAATCACAAAAGAAGAGAGCTATTGGGGGCTGGTGCAGGGAGAACCGACGCACGACGGAAGAAGGAGAAAAGATAAATGAAATGCAAAAAAAGAAGGAAGGAGATTAGCAATTAAAAATAAAGCGCAAGCGAGAAGCTGTACCACGAGTTCAGCGCTGGCTGACTCCACTTCACTCCGTTCTTCCGATGAAGTGTGATGGAAGCAACAGTCCCGTCAGTTAGTCGGTTGGCGCAAGCAAGGTCGAGTACCACCCTACAAACCGGCAGCGGCGCTACGTCCACTGAAAGACAAAGCTGCGCAGCGAAGGGCACGCGACGCTGAGCGCAAACGCTTGAAGCGAGCGGCAGACCCTGAACTACGGCAAACGAGAAGCGGCGTCCATTTGCGTGTTAACAACGTAATAACACGCCAGAGTTAACAACGTTACTAACAACGTTACTAACACCGTTAATAACACCGTTAATAACGATCCGCGATGCTCCGCATCACCCCTACGGTTCCCTGGACGATGGTGTAACATTTTTGACGGGTTCGCCGGCGTCCCATAACGCGAAAACAGATATCTTCGCCTTCGTCGAGTTGGAGCGACTGCGGCGAGATGCTCTGCATTCTTGGGACACTTTTTCGCAGGCCCAGGAAGCAACCGTTCTGTGGAACGCTGCTTCCTGTTGTTATCTTGGTTATAACGCAAAGTAAATGAAACATTGGGATACGTACCCTTCGCGGAATTCGATTAGCTTACGTCGTGCGTGACGGATCGCCGGCGAAAAGTCTTCGTTTACGAAAACACTGCTATCTTTAGTACTGATTTTGGATTAAAAATATTATCAGCGTGCCTCTTAGGTTTGCAAATTTTGCTACAATTCGCGGACGACAACGGCTAGCTGAGAAGGCACCTATTCTGTGCGCCCGAGCGAATACATTCACGTCAATCTGCAAGTTCTTGGCCTCGAGCATAGAGTTATTACAATAAACGCCAGAGGCTCAGCATGGCGCTAGTAAGTGCTGTTGCAGATTTGGAAGCAGACAGCAAGCAGTCTTAAATTTGACTTCCGGTAATGTATTCCTATGTGAAAAACGCGAGTGCATTTTCTCTTCTGCGCTCGATTATACAGTAAAATATCATAAATAATTTGTACGTACTACACACATTTGAACATTTCTCAGCCACGCAGGATGAAATAATTGGTCAGTTACAGCATTTTTGCTTGAAATTCGTTGGCGTGAAAAACGGCGCGTTACAACCGCTTCGCATGTGTATTTATGTGCACTGTCGGACACTGTTAGCGCGAACACGGCGCCGACGCTTTCCAGCATGGTGGATATCAGGGTTGTAAAAGTTACTTCAAAAATGTACCTAAGATAGAGTTACAGTTACTCATACGAAAATGTACCTAGGTGCGTATCTAGTTACTTCTGCTTAAAAATGTACCTAGGTGAAGGTACAGTTAATACTTCAAAGGTGCTTTTTATTTTCACGTCCAAGTATTTTTCTCAAATTTTTCACATTATTGTTGGAGCGCATTTGTATACTGGAATGTACAACAAAAACAAGTTTGATAAACGTGCTTTATTGGCGTCAATGGGAGAAATAAGGCCATAAAACGCTCGCACCAGAGCATTCGAAGACTTTGTCTTTTTCAGTTGGAGTGTTCGATTTGACCTCAGAATCAGGACTTCTTCGAAATGTTTATCCGACATCTTCGAATCGCAGTTTGGTAGCAATTTTTTCCTCCTACGCTAAAAACGCGCTCTACCGCCGCCACTGCTTGGAAGTCCGGAGTGGAATTTTGAGAACACGCTTTTCAGCGGCGGCAGGTGCTTGATATGTCCAGACTTCTCTTGTCGGAGCAAGTTCTGTGTACTGTACAAACTCCTGACCCCATGAAGCAGATAAGGACGATGTTTCGAAGTTAAAGAAGTGCTCCCGCAGTCTTCTTTAGTCCTCACCACTTTGTTCGCCACGACTGACGCTCTTTCTATAGTCGATGGTCGCAGTAAGTTCGTTCTTTAGATAATCCCAGGCCCGTTTCCGTTCCACTTCTGCTGTCTATCCATGCAACCTTAAATATTGGATGGCCTACGGCAGATATTATAAGTCTTTTCCTTCCCCGGATACCCGCCAACCTCTTATTGATCAGCCGCGATTAAGCTCTCCTGACCACAGGGCGGCAGTACCTCAAATTCTCCGTCAGCAACGCGCGGACATTTTTTTGCGAAGTGAAAAGTGAAAAGTGAAGTAGGCAGGAGATTAATGCCCTTGAGCATGCTGCTTTTGCGCTGGAGAAGAGTTATAGCCTGTGCGGAGAGGAATGCCAACCACCTGAACATACTCATCAATAAAGTCACCGTGTCTCGTCTTCGTGAATTGCGGAATTTTAAAAATTCCTCACAAACTTCCTTCAACTTTCCCTCACTAGTGAGCTTGCATTGCGTGAAGCGATTTGAGGCAATCGTATGCAGAGTTCCACCGCGTGAGGGCAGGCGTGGGCAAATATCCTTCACAGCTTGAAGAGATGGCCTCGCGTAACCACATTATACCCCGCTTCGTTTCTTCCATAATGCCAAGCACTTGCTGGAAGTCTGCCTTGTTTGCTTCTTCTAGGTTTTGCGGCGACCAATTCTTCAGCGTTCCTCCACGCCGTCGCAGAATAGGGAAGTAACATCAACCGATTTGCCACTGTAGAGTCTGCGCCTGTTGACCTTCGTTGCGATCAGGATTCCAGCATATGGCACACAGCGCTGGTGTCGAGGAAGTGAGTAGACCCCACTCAGATTGGTCACGAGTTTTGAGGACGTTATAGATTGGAACAGGTGCACAAATCTCCTCCTCTATCTCACTTTCCGATGATGTGTCTGTGTAGTCTTCCATACCGGCCACCCAAAAATAGCCATATAAAATAAAAAGTAAAGATCTATTCTGGCAAAATTGTTTTGATTTTCTAATCGAGAAATATCAAAGATTTCCATTTTCACCTGAAAGCCTTTATGAAATTGGAGCCGCTGTTCGCCAGGTACAGGTTAGTTTGTCGAGGATATTGTACTCTGTGTATACGCCTTCTAACGTAGATGCAAGAACGACCGAATGTGTTGCCTTCTTCGAATGCGACGACAGCCCGGCCCAAAAGAACACCACCTTTCAGCGTGTCTGGGTCGATCCCATGTGCCGTCACCCCAAGGTATTTCCTTGAGACACAAACATAAATTATGGCACTAAGAATACCGCGCAATGAAGAGAAACCATGACAGATTACCTCTTATGAAGTGACCCGCAGTCTGCAGTAGAAGAAACATACTGAAGATCGCCAAGCTTTTTTCTTATCACTTCCTTCGTCTCAGCCGCATCCTTACTAATTTCGCTCATCAACTTGGGTCGACTCATTACGTGACGGCCAGGGAAGCCGCACTGCATCAGATGCCTGAAACTCCTCTGTTCCACGAAGGAGAACGGCAGGTTGGCATTTATAACCAGTTCCTGAACCATTTTGTCTAATGCCTCTGGAAACCAAATATCAGTTCATTCAATAAATGGCAGGGCTGCTCTTCGGTAGCGGTACGAATGCATCTTAGAACGTATTGTAGACAACTTTCCGGCTGTCAACACTCAATTATGTTAAAGAACCCCGGCACGAAGACAGGATCTTGTTGCGGGCGGGAGGGCGGGCGGGGTTGGGGGGGGGGGGGGAGGGGCGGGTGACTATGACAAGATGCTATAGGTGGGGGAGGGGAGAACGGAGGTCCCAGCAGAACAAGATTTGAGGGGGGGGAGGGCAGCCCCATGGCTACGCATGCAGAAACTCCTCCTGGTTTCTAGCAACACCCCCCTACAAATACTACTTCCAGAGTCAGTTATAATTACGTGCGGAAAATAGTATTGGGAGACCTTAGATATGTAGATTTTCATTTCACATACTTAAGCACAACAAAACTGGCGAAGCTTCGTTGTCAAAACTTAGTGCAGCAGTGGAAGTATACAAACATCAAGGGCAGATAATTTGAGTATTACTCGTACTCTGGCCGAACGGGGACTTCGAGCTCTCTGATGTAGTCTGCCACTGATGGCTGGACTGCTGCTATTCTATGTTGTGGAGGCCCTGCGCTACATTCGGGTCTTTCCTTAGGTGCCGCGGCTCTCCGTTTTACCCCGGCGACATTCGTCTTGCTCTTGTCGACACTCTTTAGTGTTTCCTTGTGAGACCTGTGGAATAAGCAAAGCATGACTGAGTTAATACTTATTGCACCGTATCAGAACAGCTCAGCGGCGGAGGACACTAGTCCAACTAGGTTTCAGCATTAGCACTTGAGACGAAAACGATATTTCTGCCACACGCCAAAGATGGTCAACAGCGGCGGAAAATTCCGGACGTGCGGGCATTAAAAAGGAAAAAAGTGGTTGCTTTCAGTAAAACTAAAATGAAGACGATATCTAATTGACCAATGACAAGGCAGCTTAGAAATAATTGTTGTGGGTCGGGCTACAGGCTACAAACAACCTATTCGCTAAAACGTCATTCGCGAAAACGTCCATTCGCTCAAGTGATTCCTATTCGCTAAGGTGTCATTCGCTAAAACGTCATTCGCTGATATAATATGGACCACTTACCATCAGATGCTTTCTGACATTAGACGTGCTAGTGACGGACGCCGAGATGACCTTGAGTTTCGGGGCGCACTTCAGACACCTAATATAAATGTTCCCATTCTCTTTCGTTTTCACGAGTTTAAAATAATCCCAATGAAAGGGCCACGGTACGTCTGATTCGCCTTCTTTACGCTACTGGCGATGGTCGTCTCATTGATGATCGAAGACATGACGATGAGAGGCAAATTGCGTCCGCAAGTCAACCAGGCAACCAAAGACAATGGGGCTGACTCAACCGACTCAACACTCGACCAGAGAAGGCAGCACGTAACGTAGCCACGTGGCCACGTAGCCTTCGTTGTTGTTGTTTCCAAGAGACCTCTGTTTTTCTTTTTCCTTCTGCTCTTCTTCGCCACGGCATAGAGCCCGAGTTGCCCGGCGCGGGCCGGATAGTGGCGCCCGAGAGTCCCGACGGGTCGGAGCCAGTCGGCGAGAGACAGTCACCGGAGGAGCCTCCAACTCGGTAGAAGTTAGCAAATGGCAAAACAGAAGGGCCCCGGGGCCAATAAGGTCACTGGAGCGAGGCACGTGACGGCGCTGCACAGATGTCCACATCGGAGTTGAGTCCTCACCTGTCTTGCTCTCACGCTCCAATTGGCTCACCGAGGACACAGCTTCCACTGTTTACGACGTCTCACTCAAACTCGCTTTTGTTGACGTGGCTTTCCCTTCAGCGCCAGCACTGGCATCGAAGCCATCGGCGGGCCCAGAAGACGTCGGCCGCATGGAGAAACGAAGAGTCGAGTGCACACGCACCTAACCTTTCCAACGCAACGACGAGTGAAAGTCTTCAAGCTTTCACGTTTTTTCTTTCGTTTTTTTGGAAGAAAGAGAATATTTTAACGCGAGCGCGTTTAGGAGCTCGTGTCACAGAAAATCCGTCGGATGTCGGGGGCGTCGGTGGCGTGACGGAAAATTCCTGAATGGTCGATAGGGTCGTAACGTCGCAGCCACACGACTTCATGCGGGAATTTCAAACAACCCACAACGCTCATGTGAAACGTGAGGTCACGCGTGGAATGAAGGTGGTTAAAGACATACGAATTAATGGTCGCCGCATGTTTTCAAATAATCCCACTTGATAAACTAATTCATTTGCCTTAAAGAAAAATTTGAAGAATTTACGCAGGATCGCACCCACGACCCTTCGGTTGCGAGCCAGACATGCTACCGACTAGGCAACGGAGGGCTTCGGAATGGCACCGCGATCCTGCCGTCATTAGAGTGCCTCGATGTCTGTCTGTGTCAGGGTAAAGGCATTATCGCATCGAGTGTTGTTAGCGCGTGCCGAGCAAACACATAAATAAACCTTGCGGGGTAAAATTGCATCAAAGCACTGGCAAAAGCTCCTCGATCGCGCCGGGAGTGTTGTATCATAAGAACTAGGTCGTTGTGTGACTCAAGAGCATGAGAAGCGATTGAGAAGGCCATGCGAACGGGGCGCGATAACCCTATCGCGTTCAACTCTTAAAGGCGAAGGTTAATCGTCCTCCCAGTTTTTTTTTTTTTCTGCACAAACATTTTCAGTTTTGTAAAGTACAAAATTTGAGCTCGATTTATTGCGTGGAAACACTACATGATGTTAAATTGCTTTACGACTGTAATTATAATTTATTTTCAGTTATATGTTATATTGTATTTTCTACGATTTTGAAGAAGTAGTAGTAGAAAAAGTACCTGCAAAATGTAACTTACACTTAGTTACAAGTTACTGGAAAATGTACCTAAGATACAGATACAGATACATAGAAGTGAAAGAATACCTAGGTTTGTACCTCAGGGTACAACAAAAGTACCTAGATACCGATTTACAGTTACTTATACCTAGGTACTTTACAACCCTGGTGGATATACGTGCCAAACGAACGAAGGACATGTGGAAACCAAGAAAGGCGGCAAGAACTACGCAGTAACACTGGATAAGTAACTCCTTGTGCACGCAGACGATCAAAATAAATTGAAAGCTACGTAATATAGTCAGATTTGCAATAAATAAGTACTGCTTTATTCTTTCTGCTCATGAATATGTACGAAGATGCTTGTTCTGGATTCAAATCATCACCCGCACGCTCCAAATCTTTGCAAATAGTGGGAGCCAGAGAGCAGTTGCCCGATAAAACTGCCCAACATAGGAAATAATAAAGAGACACACGTTTCGTAGCTCACGTGCGTTATTTTTTGCATTCGAATGTTTCTTTAACTGATCGTAAAGATGCCCGACGGAGTCATTTTCATCCAATGAGAGGACGGGCATATTAGCAACATATAAGCACCTCCGAAATGCTAGGAAACCTTGAACACACTCTACATTCCTTTCGATCGTTAGTCTGCTTAGATTCGTCGCTCGTTTTCACATACCTTCCTTGAAACAGAGGCTTGAGCCTGAAATAGACCGAAGTTTAACATCGTTCAGTGGTAAAGAAAAATGCTGTAACTAAAGAAATTACGCTGTCAATACCAATAAGGTACATGCTATCCGGTACAACCGAAATGCATTAGCTTTCGTCGTGCGTGACGGGTTGCCGGCGAAAAGTCCTCGTTTACAAAAACACACGCTATTTTTCAGTACTGATTTTGAATACAAAATATTATCACGAGACTTCAGGTTTGCAAATTTGACAATTAGCGGACGACAACGGCTAGCAGAGAAGCACCTACTCTGTGCGCCCGAGCAATACATTCAACGTCAATATGCAAGTTCATGGCTCGAGACAACGCCGTTCTTATCTTCTCCTCCGATTGAGCCCATGTTTCACGATCGGTATCCTCAATTCCGTGAAAGATTCAGTTATCTTGCCTGTTTCTATCTTCTAATTCGTCAAGGCGCGAGCGCAGAAAAGTATTTTCTTTCCTAGCTTCATCGGCGACGCGCTGCGTGGCTTGAAGTTCGCTCTGCCATTCGTCAAGCTTCAACGCTTTCGTTTCTACATTGACGAGTCTTTTATTCACGTCAGCTAGTTTATTTTCCATCGATTGCTGGCTTTTCCTTACTTTATCAATGGAGCTGATTAAGCTGGCTTGACCTGTCTCAAACTTGAGATTTCGGGCATTAACATCCTGAAGTAGTTGTAGCATTTCGTCCATCTGCTTGCTCTGGTTGTCCTTACTCGGGTTTTCAGTTACGGAAGTCGTGCGAGGACCAGGGTTAAACTCGACATTTCCGCTCAGAAGTAGCACCAAAGAGCACAATGCATCAAAGAAATCAGCTATACAATAACACAGCACTTCTGGGCGAGGCAGCACTACAATGCAACGATAATCAGATTTCACTTTTGAAACATCTTTTAGGTTACCCACCTGCAGCAGAAACACCACGGGGTTAGATTGCGACCGCATTCTCTCGAAGCTGCCTCGCCCACTGGCGATTTCGGTGCCAAGAAGGGGGCGGGTCGTAGATGGCTGGATGGATGGATGGTAATGGCTACACACTTTGTAACGGGAAGCAGCTTGCGCCACCTAGCCTAACATTTCGTCATCCCTTCTTTTTTTTAATTTGTATAATTTTGTTATAACAGTAACCTTTTAAAGTGATTCCATTGCTTACTTTTATCTGTATTTTTTTATCCTTCCCTAGATCTCTTCCACCAATCTTCCAATCTCCTCTTAGTTACCGCAATTCTTTCCCTATCCATTCGTCCATTCATGTTTGTAAATCCCAGTGCCCAAACCAAGTCCGTAGTCATCCCCCCCAAGAGGGTGGGACGAAGCCACGTGCATATTAAAATTACGTGTTCTATAGTTTCCCTTTCGTGGTTGCATATGTTGCATAAAATGTCAATTTCCTGTAATTTAGCCTTATGTGCTTTCGTTCTTAGCACCCCCGTTTCAGCTTCAAACAATAATGAGCTCCCCGATGAATTATCATACAACTGTTCCTTCTTTATTTCTTGTTCTTGTGCCCTGTACATTGTTAAAGCTGATTTCCTTGTATTCTTTCTTCCCACAATTTCCTCTCTGTTTCCCTTACTCCCTTTTCTACTGATATACTCTGATCGGCCCCATCTCGTTGAATGTATTTAGATCTCAGCTTGCGGGTTCTGTTTGTCCACTTAGTGTTTAGACTTTTCATATATAGATACTTGTACACTTTCGCTGCCCACCGTGTATCCTCAATGTCAGCTGGCCTTTGTTCATTTTATTTTACTGATCGCTTCTCTATTCTCGAAAGATGCCCAACGCATATTCCCCTGTACTCCCTCATTTGGTGTATTCCCATGTGCCCCCAATGCCAACCTACCCACACTCCTTTGCTGTATCCCTAAACCTGCCTGGATTTCTGACCTCATACCCAATACCGCATTCCCAAATGACAATCCTGGCACCCTGACTCCCTTTCATACACCCCTCACGACTTCATATCTATTATAGTTCCTGAGTGTCCTGTGTTTCATGAGAGCTGAAACTCGGTTCCCCTTCTTTATTACAATATCTTCATGGTCTTTTAGATACCGTCTTCCTTCACTTAACCATACTCCCAGATATTTGTACTTTTCTACGTGATCTATTAATGTGTCCTGTATCTCCAGGGGTTCCCCCTTCTCGTCGTTGAAAACTATTATACCCGACTTGTCCCTACTCAATTTTAGTCCTAAACTGTCCCCTTCACTGCTGCAAATCCTAATTTCCTGCATTGTCTCACGACTTTCTGATACGAGTACAATGTCATCTGCATACATTAACCATGGCAATACTTGATTTACTTTATGTCCTTCCTCCATGTAAGTCAGGTCAAAACCTAGGTTGCACTGCTCTAACCTTCTTTCTATCTCACTGAGGTGTATCATAAAGGGCAGTGGAGACCACGGGCAACCCTGTCTAAGTCCTCTTTTTATTGCTGCTGGTCTTGTAGTTTCGACTGCCCATGTTATAACCACCCTATTCTCCGTATAAACCCGTTCTAGTAACTTAACCATGGTTCCCCTAGCCCATATCCCTTCAGTTGGTTCCAGAGTTTTTCCTGATTCACATTGTCATATGCTCCTTTGATGTCTAAAAATGCTACCCATAATGGCCTTTGACTTGTCATTGCTATCTCTATGCACTGAGTGATTACGAATAAGTTACCATCTAGTCGTCTATTCATCCTGAAACCGTTTTGAAGCTACCCCCAGAATCTGCTTTCTCTCTGCCCATTCTTCCATTCTTCTTTTTTACAATTTGCATAGCTAGTCTGTATATTACTGAAGTTACTGTGATTGCTCGGTATGATTTGATTCTGTCTTTGTCTCCCTTACCTTATATAATAATCTCATCCTGCTCAATTTCCATTCACTGGGTACCTCCCCTCCCATAAGTATCTGGTCAATCACCTGCCTTAGTTTCAATTTGTTTGTTTTGCCTCGAACTTTTATCAATCTCATTGGTATGCCATCTGGACCTGTCGCATTTCCAGCCGGAACCTTTCCTTCTGCTTTTTCCCATTCCCCAGTGGTCATTTCATCTTCTTCACTATGATCCTCCTCTTGTGTTGTGTAGACACTATCATTCCCTACGGCCTGATCTGGTTCTCACTCCGAAAATGCTGCTTCGATTGCATGTCTAATGTATTCTCTTGCCTCTTCCCCTCTACCTTTGTCCCTTCCTGTGTGGTTAGTGTCTGCTGGTACCCCTCGGTCTTTTTTCCCTGTGCACTGATGTGTTCCCAGAACCTTTTTGCCGCATTCCTATCCTTCTGGTTTATCTCTATCATCCACTGGACCCCTGCCCTCCCAATTTTAGCCTGTATTAATGCTGATGCCTCCCGCTTTCTTTCTTGAAATTCCTCCCATTTTGATGCTACTTCGTGTAGTGTGGCCCCCTTTTTCTTTGCCCATCTGTGTTCTTTAGATGCCGCTTGGCGTCTCGATATTGCTGCCTTTACCTCTTTATCCCACCAGCTTTTAAGCTTGCGTTTTAGTTTTATTCCTTTTGTTTGATTCGATATTTCTCTAACTCTCTTTCGAAAACACTACTAAGTCTTCATATGTCCATTCTCTTTCCGGTTGCTTGGATACTATGTTCTCGATTCGCTTAGATACCTCCTGTAATTGTTTATCAATTAAGTTATTCCTACCCTCTTGTTTTTGATTTTGCATTTCTGGTTTTATTGTGCCAAATCTGATCTTGATTCTCTTATGGTCGCTCCCCAGACTTTTTGTGCCTTCCTCATCTATTTCCATACCTCCTAATCTGTTGTATATCTTACGCGACATTAAACAGTAGTCAATAGTCGAGTGCGAGTTCTTTCTTTCCCATGTTATTTTTCCATCACATTTCACCTGAGCGTTAACCAATACCAGATCAAGAGCTTCGCAGAACTCCTCTAACATCCTCCCTGTTGTATCCGTATGTCCATCAAAGTCTTCCAAATGAGCATTTATATCCCCCAAGATAATTATTTCTCTGTTAGTGCCGATTTCCATAACGTCTACTGATATACATGTCAAGTGTTCTGCATTTTCCTCCCTGCATCACTTCCTGTTTTTAGATACACAAAACCCAGGATTGTGTCTGAACCCCAATATTCCCTTTAACCCACATGTGTTCCCTGCAGCCCTCTCGTTCCCTTTCGCATTCCTGACCCTTCACTAACACCCCTAATCCCCCTCCCTTGCGGTCCCCATTGGCCCGGTGGCATCCCATCCAATGATATCCCGGTATGTATGGTGGTTCTTCCATATCCCTCAGATTTGTTTCTGCTAATCCATACACTGCAAAGTTTTCGCTTTCTAATTGCTCCTCAATCTCCTGCCACTTTATTTTGTTCCTGCCCCCTGCATGTTTATGAACCCTATGTTAAGCTGTTTCTTTTTCCTAGTCCTGCGAGGCTTCCTCTCACCCTCCCAAGCCCTCCCCGCTGTATCTACATATTGGCCCTCATTTACACCGGCGCCCTCAGGGCTCCGGGACCCCCAAAAAATGTACAATGTGACGTCCAATCCTATCGCCTACCGTGCTACCAGTGGTTCCACTGTAGTGAATGCCCCATGTAAAAGGGTCGGAGCGAGCCTCGTACACCACCCTGTTTACTTCCATTACTCCGTACTCAAATCGTCGGCTCATCCCCCTGATCACCCGGTTAGCTTCCACCACCCGCTGCTCTATCTGCAAAGACTGTCCCCAGAACTCTGGGACGGTGCATATTTGCACATGCACCGTCTCAGAGACCTCCCTCAGCTTACGCAACCCCAATTCTATCTGCCTGGCGAGGTTCAGGCGAGGTCCCTTTAGCACATCATTTAGTCCTGCGTGTACTACCACTAGGTTCTCTCCCTCCCTGTTTTCCCACACCTCCTCCCTCGCTTTGGCCATATGCGTCTACCATACACTTTCCTGACTGGGCCACTACGTTTACCCTCCCATCGCCTTTCACCCTGTCCAGCAGCCCCTCGTTAACCCTTGTTATGTTTGAGTCTCCTACCACCAGCACCCTCTTAACACCGACTGCCTCTCTTCACCCCTCCAGCTATCTGTGCTTTCTCTGCCTCAACTTCTGCTGCCTTCCGCGAGCCCCGCTGTACTGCAGCACTATACAGCTGTGCAGATAGTGCTGGTTCCGTCGATGTCGATGGCGATGAGATGGCGTACCGTCCAGGAGGAATCAAAGCAGAAAAGTTCAGGTAAACTAAATAATGTTCGCTGAACAGGTCACAAATCACGAACGAAGTGGGTTGCCGAGGCAGGCATCCTGGCAAGCTGGTCCGGCCGAAGAAGTCCACCGGCAGCAGGAAGGACGTAAAAATCTGCAGCAGAAACACCACGGGGTTAGATTGCGATCGCATTCTCTCGAAGCTGCCTCGCCCACTCAATATCCGGCGCGCCTTTGTCTTCTCTCACTTAAGGTGAGCCTTTGCGGGAGGGCTCGCTCGAATCGTGGATTCTTTTAAATAATACTCTTGAAGTTGCTCGTTTCGTACTTGGTTAGAACCGGCGAATTGTGAACGCTAATAGACCTATTTTAAAACTCGTAGCGTCTAATCACGGCGTAATGCCGCGTTATGAATTGTGGGAATCAGTGGGAAGCAGAATACATACGCGCTCCGTTCCTGGCCTGCAGGCTGCCAGAATGCAACGCGCGCGGTGACGGATTGATGGAAGTAGTGTATTCCCCACTTTATAACTACCGCCTTCACCTACAGCGTGGCTGGATCAGTTGGTATCACTGGAGCACGAGCACTCTCATTTAGAGGCAGTGACTAGTCGGCTTATAGGTATTTGCCATTACTGACTACGAGCTGAAAGTCTTAGTAGCCAGTTTTTTGTTACCGCGCCTCTCTGAGCCCTGCCAACTGCGGAGGCGCGCTCCATTAAAGCGTGAAACACATGCGAGCAAAACTCGCGCCGCTGAGCGGCGTAACCATGACGACCGCTGCTGTCATTTGTGGTTCCTATAGTTACGCCTCGCGCTAGTACGATGCGACGCGATTTTCGCACACAAGTGTTTCACGCCTTAATGAGGTGCGCTTCCGCAGTTGGCCCGGTTTTCTCACATTGCGTTACGTTCGAAAGCTTACACCACAACTCCCCCGGACATCTGTGGTTTATATTAAAGGAAGCTCAAAACACTTTTTTAAAACAGATGAGGTAGAGGTTGCTTTTAGTGTATTTTTATCCCGTGAATCTGAATATCTCATTGTTTTTCCCGAAGATGTAACTAAACCGAGAACCCACAAAAACCTCCGACCAGTCATTAACCCGCAAGAGAACCTTTCGACTGCAAAGCGCGTGTCGCTCGTGTGGGCAGTGGGTGCAATAGGTGAGCGGTGTTTGGCAAATTCCGGTTCCTCAGGAAGTTTTGTTTCACAGTTGACAAACGACGACACGAGGTGCATGCTTGTGCAAGCATAATTCTGAAATCACCAGACTGTAGTTTTCAGAACCATGCTAAGACAGGCTTGCAGATCTTCGTCGTCGTTTGTCAAAAGTTAAACAAAACTTTCTAAGAACCGGAAGTTGCCAAACGCAGCTTACCTATTGCAAGCTTTCCAAGTATATCCCTCCCCCTCCCCGCCAGCAACCGTGACGTCTTTTTCTGACCTTTCTAAAAATAGCAAGAGCGCGCGTGCATAGCTTTGATAGACGCTGAAGATACGCGAGAGCGACGATTCGAAACTCATTTCATCGTATAACACTCCACTCCGGAAAAGAGGGGTTTCAGCAGTACTTTGAAAATAATTTGTGCAAGCTCCAATCACCAAATTGAGAAAAAATCTCGATATTCAAGATCCTGGAGACCAAACGAAGACGATTTCAGTGTGTTTCCTCAAATTCAAAACAGCCGTAGTTTCCCTTAAAAAAACACTGCCAGGCCAAAACCAATTTTTTTTATTATCCGAAACGATTGAGAACGATGCCGGGACATTAGCCTCAAACTTCGAAGCATGGGAACTCAGTATTTGTGAAGTAAATAAACAATTTGCAAAAGCCGAATTTGAAGCCCCCGCGCGATCGGCGCCAGTGCACTGACGTAAAATATTAAGTTGTCCTGTAACTCGAGTTCCCCTCCCGCCTCCGACCCGCCTGAATCGGAAGTGTCGTGTTCTTCCATATCCCGCGATCAACAGCGCTTTTCCGTGCGTGCCGCCTATCACTGTGAGACGACGCTTCACTTCCGAGTTCGAAGTCATTTTAGGGACCTTTCAGCGCTCTCAAATTCTTTGAAACTGTGTGAGGTCCCAGAGAACGCGCAGTGGACTTTTCTGGGCGACGTGAGGGGCCATGTCACGCTGGTGCTGCGTGAATGGCTGCCCCGGCGGGTTCGCAACCAAAAGTACGATGAACATGTTCCCAAAGAATGCGCCAGAGAGGGCGGTCAGGCTAGCTGCAATTCCCGAAATACTACTGGGCCCATTTGCTCAAAGCCGGTTAACTTTAACCGCGGTTAAAAGTTAACCGCCCATCCTACTTGGTACCTAGAGGTACCTAGCCAAGTTTAACGAGGGCTGGATGAGCGACAGTTCCGTGTTTTATTATGGCTGGTAGCTGGTGTCACCTACTGGTTGTAGAGAATATAAGTGGCTTCCGTGGAAAAAGTTTCCGAAAAGGGGGCACCCAAAAACGCGCGCTACCGGGTTTTTGCGATGCAGCGCGGTATACATTGAAGCATAAGAAACACTTTTTGTTGTTCGTAGAACAGATATTGATTAAGGCAAAAACTAAATTAACCCTTGTTTGAAAAATTTGTAAATATTTGGCTGTCTGAATTGAAGACAAGCCTCATTAAAATTTCCTTCGAAGTTTGAAAGACGACGGCGACGTTCAGTCCTAGAAACGATGAGGAAGAAGAGAGCAGTGAAAGGCGGGTGGTCCACCGGCAGCATGGTTCGCCAACCTGTAAGAACTCTATATAACGCCAGCATAAATTGCAAACCGTGAAATCCTGCTCCAGTGAAAATAAACTTATTATTAAATTACCCAGGCATCGAGGAGAACGCTGAAAGTGTAATTCTACGCTCCGCGCGCGCTGGCCTTCCCCGTATAAAAGATGCGAAGTAGACAACTAAAATAAAACGCTGACAAACGCGGGTGCAAGATGCAGTTTCTTGTAGGCATTTGCTTTGGAAAACTTACTACTGCTGAGGCTAGCACGTGCGGCGCGTGGAACACCAATACCTGCATTCTCCTTGATGCTTGGGTAATCTAGCAATAGGTCTATTGGGACGCCATCTGCTTCTGCGTGATCATAGAGGCTCAGCTGGCGCTAGTGTCTACGGGACTTCCGGTTGCAAATTGAAGCAGACAGCATGCAGTCTACATTTCCAGCCTCCCTGTGTATTCCTATGGAAAAACGCGCGTGAATTCGGTCCCTTCGCCGGAAAATAACATGAATAACTTTTGTCATTTCTGTTGTACCGGATAGTTTGTACCTTTATTGGTATTGTGAAAGTGTAATTGCTTTAGTTACAGCATTTTTCTTTACCACTGAACGATGTTAAACTTCGCTCTATTTCAGGCCCAAACCCCTGTTTCAAGGAAGGTATGTGAAAACGAGCGACGATTCTAAGCAAACTAACGATCGAAAGGAATGTAGTGTGTGTTCAAGGTTCGCTAGCATTTCGGTGGTGCTTATATATTGCTAATATGCCCGTCCTGTCATTGGATAAAAATGACTCCGTCGTGCATCTTTACGATCGGTTAAATAAACATTCGAACGCAAAAAATAAAGCACGTGAGCTACGAAAGGTATGTCTTTTTATTATTTCCCATGTCGGGCAGTGTTTATCGGGCACCTGCTCTCTGGCTCCCCGTATTTGTAAAGATTTGGAGCGTGCGGGTGATGATTTGAACCATTTGAACCCAGAACAAGCATCTTCGCAGTACTTATTTATTGCAAATCTGACTATATTACGTGGCTTTCAATTTATTTTGATCGTCTGCGTACACAAGGAGTTACTTATCCAGTGTTACTGCGTAGTTCTTGCCGTCTCTCTAGGTTTTCCACATGTCCTTCGTTCGTTTGGCACGTATATCCCCCATGCTGGAAAGCGTCGACGCCGTGTTCGCGCTAACAGTGTCCGACAGTGCACATAAATACACGTACGAAGCGGTTTTAACACCGTTTTTCATGCCACAAATTTCAAACAAAAATGCTGTAACTGACCAATTATTTCGTCTCCGTGACTGAGAAATGTTCCAATGTGCCTAGCACGTACAAAGTATTCGTGATATTTGCTCTTATAATCGAGCGCAGAGAGAAAATGCACTCGCTTTTTCCCATAGGAATACATTACCGGAAGTCAAATTTAGACTGCTTGCTGTCTGCTTCAAAATGCAACAGCACACTAGCGCCAGCTGAGCCTCTAGCGTTTATCGTAATAACTCTATGTGCGTGATATCAATACCCGGCCGATTGAGTCAAAACCACGAGCAACTCTATACTTACAACCACTCCATCTGGAAACACTCCAGCACGCACCTTCCGAAGGACCGAGTTTCAGCGGTGCCTAATGGCGGAACCTGGAACTCGTTTTTTTTTTGTCTTTTCCGTGCTGCACCAGGTTGTGTTGGCCTCTATGGTGTTGGCGGCACGGGCGCTGCCAATACCATCTGCTATTGGCTGCGCAAACTAAAAAAAGCAAACTAAGTAACTAATTGGACTCCTTCAGTACCCTTTACATAAAGAAAACATTTTACAACGTGAATGCGCTTGAAACCCGAAAGCGCGATCAGCTGACACGCACCCACGGATAACAGAGGACCCGACGAGGTAGCTGGACCGAGTTTTTGTGCCGCATAGTGAGAACGCCTCTCACTAGGTGGTGCTAAAACTCGGCCCTCATACCGGAGCAGGCTCTTCCATAGGGAGCGCTCAGATGACGTCGTCGGAAGTATAGAGTTGGTAGTGGTCAAAACAATCCACTTTCCAAAGAGGTTGCCATGCCGACAATTATCGCGTTCATTTAGGCTTAGCAAGGGCCAGAATATAAAAACCATCTAAAAAATGCGGCGAAGTCATTGCTCATGCTTTACGATTTAAGTGAGGTAAGGCAAAGCGAATGCCTCTTGCACCATTCATTGCTGACTAACGCGCCCGCTATTGCAGCTACTACGACATATGAGCTCCAAAGCGAGCGGCGCTCGCTTAAAAAGACACCGCCGTGTTTCCCCGCCGCCCTTACTCTGCCGGTCACGTGACCTAAAATTCCCCTTCGTAGGGAAATGCGGTTAACTTTTAACCGCGGTTAAAGTTAACCGGCTTCGAGCAAACGGGCCCTGGAGGGTTACGGATCGAAGTCCTTTATTTCTTCTTGATACTTTGTCGACGAGGATTAGGAGATCGGCGCAAGCATCTCTAGAGCTTTGGGGGTTTCGAATGGTACCTCGGTTGAGGCGTGGTGTCGTCCCGACGAGCTTCCTACAGCGGGTCACATTGCGCGATGCAGGACGTCCAAGGATAGAAGCAAGTCTACCAAACATAGATACCTTCGTCCGATTGCCCGACTCCCCGGTCATCCTCAGCGCTACCAGAGACTTCTACAAGTGCCGAGCCCCGCCGTGTTTTCCGAGGAAGGATAAAAAGCCAGGAGGCGTCAGCACTTCCGTACTCCGGTTTTCGATATTCTAACAGAAGGCGACGCATTGCGTTCGCAATGCGTCGCCTTCCAATTTATATGCTTGCAAATGAACACCTTCCAATTTATATGCTTGCAAATGTAGACTACAGCTTCAAAAAATATGTGATGATCAGATTTATTTTAGAAATATAAGCGCTAGAAACCTTGATCTTTTTGAACAACAGATAAGTTCCGAAGTCTGGAGTGCGGTGCTGTCTAGCGTGTCTGCTGACGAAGCATTTAATTGTTTTCTTGAAAGGTTTAAAATGATATATGATCGCTGCTTTCCTTATGAATTGCATAGGGTTCCTCGAAAGTCTCGTAAACCTTGGGTTACACCAGAAATTAAAAAAAATGATAAATAAGAAAAATAATCTCTACCACAGATTCGTGCACACTAAAGATGTTAACATCTTGGTTGCATTTAAGAAACTTAGAAATCAATTAACAAAAACTTTAAGGCAGGCTAAACGCGTGTATTTCAATAATTTATTTAAATATGACAAGAGATCCGAGGTAGTATGGAAAAAAGTAAATGAGTTAATAAAACAAGGGTGGCATGCGGATAAAGTAACGGAAATAAAAATCGAAGGTATCGTTGTAAAAGGGGTTGCTTTGGCCAAAAAGTTTAGTGATCATTTTGCTACACTTTTCCAGAGTGTACACTGTGCGGATGCCGTTAGGTATGTCCAGAAGGTTTCACATAGTATGTTTCTGTTTTCAACCGACGAACAAGAAGTATTTTCTGTTTTCCAAAGCTTAAAAAATAGTAAGAGCTCCGATATATATGATTTTCAAATTAAACCTATCAAGCATGTTTTGCGGTGGATTGTTCCTTGTTTAACACATATTTTTAATCTAGCAATTGAGAACGGAACTTTCCCCCAAAAATGCAGGTAGCAAAGGTATCTGTGCTATATAAAGCTGGAGATAAAAACAACCTCGAAAATTACAGACCGATTTCTGTCTTGCCGATATTTTCAAAAGCTCTAGAAAAAATAATACATCACAGGCTGTATAGTTTCTGCGAAAAGTTTTCTATTTTAACGCCCTGTCAATACGGATTTAGGAGGGGTTTCTCTACCGAACTTGCCTTGTTAAAACAAAAGGAATTAATTTTAAACAATATTGAAAAAAGTTATTAACACTCGGAGTATTCATAGATTTTTCAAAGGCGTTCGACCGGATCAATCATGACACGTTACTTCAAAAGCTGCATATTTATGGCATTCGTGGCGTTGCTCTAGATATGATTAGAAGTTATCTTAGTTATCGGTACCAGTGTGTTGAAATAAATAAAAAACAATCGGATCTTAGGAAACAGACTGCCGGCGTACCGCAAGGGAGCATTCTGGGACCACTTCTTTTTAATCTATACATCAATGACATCGTAAATATTGATAAAAATGTAAGTCTCATTATTTACGCTGATGATACCAGTATATTCTTTTCAGGTGATGATACTGATCAGATTATAAGTGCCGCAAATAATTTTTTGGAAAAGTTAAATGCCTGGACAAATTCAAATTCATTAAAAATAAATGGCAGTAAGACAAAAGCCGTATTATTTAGATCACGAAATACAAACTGTTTCTATACGTCCATTCTTTCTCTTGGTACACACTGTATAGATATAGTTGAAAGCGTAAAAGTTCTCGGAATTATATTTAATCAATATATGTCATGGGACGAAACTGTACAACAGACATGTCAAAAATTATCAAGAGTTGTAGGTATTATGTATAAATATCGCCACATCATCCCGATTTCGGTTATGCTTCTTATATATAATTCCCTCTTCTACTCAAAATATAATTATTGCTTCTTGGTATGGGGGAATACGACCTCTACAAGCATAAAACTGATACATACTCTACAAAAAAAGGCTGTTCGTATTATATGTAATACTGAGTATAATAGTCATACTAGTCCATTATTTATTAAATTGAATATTGTACAGATTCCTAATCAGTATTATTATAAACTTTTTCTTGCATTGAAAAAATCTTTTCGCCAAAGGGAAAATATATTCATGTCTATTTCCAACCTTAGGATAAGGAGGTTACCTATGAAACTAGGTCTGCAGACGCATGGTTAGTGCCGCACTCCAGAACGAACTACGGTAATCAGACGTTGAAATATATAGTACCTCGTTTTTTAAATCGCCTGAGTGAGTTGAATGTAGAAGTTTTGAATGAAACCATAAAAAATGTACGTTCCATGTTTGTGAGAGAGTGCCCCTGGAATTTGTAAACTTGGCTAAATCGATTACTTTTCCCCCTTTCCCCCTCCCCCATCTAATGTTGTTTATTTTCGTGCTATAAGTGTGATGGTGAAAAAAAACATTATGTGTATGTGCATGCTGTCCTCTTTCGCTGCTGTGGGGAGGCAGAGGCTCGTCAAGCAACAACTGAGTTGCTTTTTTCTCTGTCTCCCCTCTCCAAACGGAGAGAAATAAAGAGTTTGAGTTTGAGTTTAAGCAATTACGTTTAAAACGTGTTTTACGAATGCCGTTACTAAATATTATACAAATATCACTTACAAAGCTTCTAAATTTCATAATCGGTTACGCCACAAATAAAACGAAGCGAGGAGGTGAGAAGAGGGAAAGAAAAACGCCAATAATATAATGTCGCGCTCGTGTTTTTTTCTTCTGTCTTTATGACTACAATTAGCACCATTTTAGAAAAAAAAAGACTTTTGGCGTATTAGTGTTCCTTTAAGCGTGGCTACAAGTTCATTAAGTATAGCCTGGAACGCGACGCTCGAAACACGAATGTTTCGGTGACTAAGTAAACGTAGAGCTCTATGTAAACGGTCCTGTGTGAGCCATCCTTCACAATGGAATGCGAAACGGAACTCTTGAAATGTGATACATGCGCGAGGAGCAGGAGATAGCGGCTTTGAAACATTGTTCTGTAAAACGAGCGCTTGCACTATACTCCGTTCATCCCCGTACAAAAATCTCAGATATGGCCCTGATATATTTTATATACGGCCATATATGATAATATAAGGAGTCAGATAGGGCAATATACCGCTATATATGGGAGCATATACGCCCAGATATCGCCATATAAGTGGGCAAATACTGCCAGATGTGGCCGTATAAGTGCGTAAATACGGCCATATTTCGCCATATACGCGTGCAAATATAGCCCCTGATAATGATATATGGGCCCGTTTCGGTCGTGCAAGCAATAAGTCATATGTACTCGCCAAGACAAGTTGATTGATCTATATTGCATGAGTCTCATATAATTGGTTAATTATTGTTAACATCGTTAAAGTGAAGTTATTCCAGGTATTTGGACCAATTAATCAATTGCGCATTTTGAAGATTGAAAGACAAATGAAATTTGGTTGTATGTTTGACGTGTGACATTATGACGAAGTGCATAAGATCGGAAAGCGAGTTAATCAAATAATGGATTTTAGATCGCAGCTCTTAGGCGCCCGTTTCCGAGTTAAGCGGTGTCGGCGTCGCCATCGAGTAACCGCCCCGCTAAATTTAGCGAGAAATTGAATTGGTACTTATGTCACGTGACGTCAATTTTCCCGTTAATCTAGCAGTGAAACTAATTTTGTTCGTGTTTCCCCGCTAAATTGAGCGGGGAAACACGAACCGTTAGCTTACTGAAGATGCAAGACGCTACTTCGTCGTCCCGAATCCTTTTCCCTTCGAACGGCTGCGAAGCCGTTGCGAGTCCCGAACTTCCTACGCAGCATCTTTCAAAAACCGTTCGCGCAGCATTGCAACCATCCGCTTGCGAGCGTCTGCGATTCATCGTGTGTTGAAAGTCGGAAGATTTGCTGTCCGTGGTGTCTTTTATGTGCAACTCTTTCGTAAAAAAATTTGAAATTTAAAAACGCGAACCTAACAGTGTACACATAATTTTAAATTTATTGGTAAAAATATATATACATATTTATTTATCTATTTATTTGTGGACATCGTGCGGAAAAAAAATAGTCGCGCTTATTTTTTCATTTAAAATTATGATGTGGGTTATACAGCGTAAAACATAGTATCTTCAAACTCGCATCGTTTTGGGTCACTTTCGAGCTAGACAGCTTCTTTGGAAGTTCCAAAGCTGGACTTCATAGAGCTGTATGTTCACTCGGTATTGACAGCAGGGTAGACGCTATGCATGTTTTAGGCCAATCGTGTCTCCGGTTAGGGTCACGTGACTACAGTCTAGAAGCTGGTGATAAAGCAGAACACGGCACCTGCCTGGAGCCCAAGGCCACACATAGCATTCACTGCACTATCAACCTTGGGTACAAGTGACAAATCCGCACGTTGATGCCCCATAAGATAAGCCTTTTGTTTGTGCACTTCCGTTATGGCCTTTCCTTCTCTCCTTTCCTCTCTCTCCCTAAGCTGAAAGCGTGATAGAAGGTGCGTGGTCACGTGGTTTGACGGATGACGTTGGCAATATCGGAATGCGTTAGGCCGGATCTAGTTTGGTGTGGTTTGCGCCCTGCGTGGCTGCTGCGAATTTCTGCTTCTGCAAGCGATTTCTTCAAAGAAGCCCAAGAATTTTTTGTGATGCGTTTAGTGTTCGGTTCTACAAATGACAGCTTGTGCTACATCGTGTTGAATCTTCACGGACACCTTCCTTCTCGTTTTTGTGTTTGAGTGGTGATTCCGCCTTGGCCGTGTCGACATCTATCTCGGATTACACCTTTCAAGTCCCGTCTCGTGAACGTAAGTGCGCTGCAACCTACTTCGCGACAATTGATCGTTTTCCTAAAGGTACTCTTCCAGATTACCTCTAGAATTAGGCCGTGTCTATCTCCTGGCAGCCGGGAGAATAATTGTGCAGAATGTTTCGGCATTGGTGCGATTGCCCTACAAGCAGAAAGTTTCGATATGCCACCGACAAAGTTTCGACGTGTCGCCAAAAAGAACAACAACAAAGAATGTTAATTGCGCGTTCTAAACTTTGACGAGCGGCTTTACGAGTCGCTTGTAGAAAGATTGTTACGATTTTGCGAAATACTGGTAAACAACGCTAGGTTACCGTCATAATCTAAACCCTGAGATAAGGATATATCAAATAACGGACAACTCTCATTGACTCAGGGTTTATATTATGATGTTTCCTAACCGGTTTGCCTTCATACTTTCGCTCCTTGCAAAGGTTACCGTCTCGCGGACGACACAAGCCGATCCCCTGACGGCGGCGTCTCGGCGAGCTTGTACACGGGGGCCTCCGCCGACCGATCGCCGTCTGGCCGGGCTCGCGGCGTGACAATCGCTCGAAGCGGGGAAACGGCGTTATGTAACGAAAGGCAAAGGGCATCTACACTACGAATGGGCAAAAGCCGATGCAAAGGCGTGCGCGAACGTAAACAACGGTAGAAAAGTGCAGTTGCTCGCCGTTATGAGATGCGTGCCGCAAACTCAGTAATCCGCCGCCGTATCCCTCTCCTGCCGCTCGTACTTTCTCTAACTTGACGGACACTCTGTCTCGCGGTTCACGCCAACGAAACGATCGGACGGTCGTCGGGATACCGGGTAATTGCTACAGCCGAGCGCGGCACAGTTTACCATTGCTCTAGCTGTGAAGGGTCGAAGAGTCAACCACCAGCATGGTGGATACCGGTGTTCGTCGTCATGATGTGACGTACGTGCAATGCATGAATACCGGGTGTTTTTTTTTATTCTTGCAGATTTGTTTTAAGAGAAGCCGTGAAAGCTACACTTATGCGGTTTGTTCGAGTGAGTTATACGCCCAGGGGGACATGTGTAGTTTATGCTAATCTTTGCGATAAGTCGGCTAATTAATTAAAATTCACTAATTGACTTTTAATTAGTGGAAATAGACATATGGTTTCAATTAGAAACTTGCTGAGCGTCGTCCAAAACCCCTAAATCAGTAATTTTTAGAAAGACTTTGAGCGCGTGTGAAGCGCAGTAGTGCGCTGAAGTTACCACTCGTGGACCAGGTACAAGGCTGGGGCTAGATAAGAGACGGAAAAATTGCGCGGGCGCCTTACCGAAACCGCTAGCCTTGTACCTGCTCCACGAGTGGTAACTTTCTCACGCGCTGAAAGTCTTCCTGAAAATGACTGATTTAGGGATTTTGGACGACGCTCAGCAAGTTTCTAATTGGAACCATATGTCTATTTTCACTAATTGAAAAGTTAAGTAGCGAATTTCAAATCATTAGCCGATTTATTGCAAAGATTAGCCACCCACATAATGTCCCCCTGGGTGCCTTATCCGGTTGGGACATATCTGCCCTGGTATGGGAGGCAGATATAGCCCTATCTGGCAGACCCAGATATGGATATATAAAAATTGGGCAGATCTGGCTTGATAAGGCTTATATAAACTGATTTACTTGATATGGCCAGATCTGCCCAATTTTGTATATAACCATATTTTTTTATATAAGTCCAGATATGCCATTTTCGTAAGGGCCCTCAAGCTTAGACTGCAGCCAAAGCTATATAAGCGCGAGCTAAGCGTACACTTCTGGCTTTTAGACATACATTTCTGCGCGAGTACTTGTTCTGCGGAAGAAAGCCAAGAGAAGCGACCTCGAGCTCTTGTGCTTCTGGCATTGTCTGCGTTGTCTGCTTAAGAGTGCAAATGGTGTCCAGTGCTGCGTCCAGCGAAGGGCTTTGCAGCCCTTCGCACAGCAGTAAGGCATTTTCACTCATGCATTTGACGCTCCACGTGAACGTCGAACTTCATCGTATGCTATAACAACAGACACTCGGCGTGAGCATCTGTTTCATTATCTGCTACAAAAACCACTGAGCAGGCGATGTAGCAGACGCTGTCGCAGACTATGTAGCAGTCGATGTTGCTCATCCGGCTAGCTAGGGGGCGCTGAGGGGATCTACTAGTGATCACGTTTAGAGAAGGAAACGCGCAGGCCTTGTGCTTTAGGTGGTATTGGTTAAGGTGGCCTTGTCGTGTGGCAAGGTGTACATAGGTCAGACGGGGAGGTGTGTCAATGTTAGGGCCAGGGAGCATTCCCTTTTCCTTCGGTCTTCACCGTCGGGACACCTTGCAGTTCACTGCGATAGGTGTTCGTGTTCTCCAGTTTTCACGGAGATTAAGATTCTGGCTCGTCACCGCAACAAAGTGACTAGAGAAATTGATGAGGCGTTTTTTATTTCTACCTACGTAGCGGACACGTGTGTTAGTGCCCCGTCCATGGTTTTGGCGGATGACGAAGTGTCTTTTGTTGGACAAGCCGTCGTGGGTGAGTAAAGAACCGTCTCGTTTATTCAGATACCAGTGAATATATACAGATGATTCGGGTCATGTGACCAGTGATAACAGTTAGCGAGGAATCGGCCCGTCGGCGCGTCGGCGCGTTATCAGGATGACATCACATCTTCCCCTTTTACTTTAGGTAGGAAAACATAACAAATCATTCTTTGTCGTAAACAAACTACTCATTAATTCCAAGTCTTTTAGGAATCTTTACAACACGCCCAGATCGCGTCGTTACACCGTGTGATGCGGTTTCACCCGCTGGGGCAGTCTGCTGAGTGCTGGTCGACGGATGATCGGACGCGCAAGGCTCGCTTGGCGGTGTGGTCTCCCCAGACTTGCTTGCATCATTCGTGGTCTTGTCCGCGGGCTCGGCAGGTTGTTGATACTCTGGCTCTGCACCAGGATCGTTGTCCGGCAGCAGGAACAGGTGACGACGGTTCCTGCGGAAGATGCCGTCCTTTGTCCTGACCCAGTAGGACCTTGGTGTGTCCCCGGGGTGAAGGATGGTACCCGTAGCACCTCTGTCTCTCAGCCACACTTGGTTGCCTGCAGAGAGACTACGCAAAGGTCTGGCCGCGTGACGCTTGTCAAAATACTTTTTCTGTTTTTGCCTATACCCTTCATCTCTCTTCTTCCAAGAAGAGTTTACTGTGCGAGGTTTGAGTAAAGATGGAGCGCAAGGCACTCTTGAGCGAATTCGTCGGCTGATAAGAAGTTGTGCTGGACTAAAACCTGTAGGCCTAGGGGTGTTCCTGTAGTTCAGCAGCGCAAGGTAAGGGTCTTCTGCTTTCTTCAAGAGCAGTTTTAAAGTCCTTACCATACGTTCAACCTCACCGTTTGCTTGCGGGTAGCGAGGGCTGGTTGTCACGTGCTTGAACCCGTACGTCCTCGCAAAGTCCTGAAACGAACCCGATGCAAACTGGGGCCCGTTGTCCGAAACCACGGTCTTCGGAATCCCGTGTCGGGCGAAGATACTTTTCAGGCGTTGAATGACGGTCACAGATGACGTGCCTCTATCCAGCAATGCCATTTCCGGGTACCTGGAGTGAAAATCAACAACAACAACGTACACCGCTCCTTTTAGTTCAAATAAATCAACTCCTAGTTTCTCCCATGGCAGCTCTGGTGTTTCGGATGGGATCATCGGTTCCGAGAATTGCACGCGTTCAGTGGAGCATTCTCGGCATTCGGACACAACTCTAGCTATATCTCTGCTGAGTCCCGGCCACCAGACAGATTCTTTGGCTTTTTCTCGGCAGCGAACGATGCCTTGATGGCCTTCATAGAGCCTTTGAAGCATTTTCTTCCGTAGACTTCTTGGAATGACAAGTCTCATGTTCTTTAGGAGCAAGTCGTTGCAAACAGTAACGTTGCCACGCTGTGCCCAGTACTGCCCGAGAACCGGTGGTAGCTTGTGTTTGTCTGGCCACCCTTGTCGGCAGGCTTGAAGCAGCAATGAGCATTCCTGGTCATTCTTCTGCTCCACACGTATTTGGTCTATAAGACTGTCGGATGCTGGCAGTCCCCGGCTAATGGCGTCAACGTGTGCCGAGACGTCCTCCTCCGAGGCCATTTCCGGTGACGGTGCCAAACTGTTGCTTCTTGCTCGTGACAGTGTGTCTGCCGTGGCAATGGTTTTACCCGGAACGTGCGTGAGGGTGAAGGAGTACCTCATCAGGCGCATTCGGAACCTTTGAATTCTTGGGGGTAGGGAGTCGAGTGGGTCGCGGCCCAGCAACGGAAGTAAGGGTTTATGATCAGTCTCAAACAAAAACGTCAGACCTCGCAGAAACTCGTCAAAGCGTTCTGCAGCCCATGTTAGAGGAAGGGCTTCCTTCTCTATTTGAGAGTACCTCTGTTCCGTCTTCGTCAGCGACCTGGAGGCGTATGCAACAGGACGTCGCTCCCCGGATGGCGGATCTTGGAGCAGTACGGCGCCGTGGCCGTGCGACGAGGCGTCTGCAGAGACGTTTCTTGGATAACTTGGATTGTACCGCGCAAGGCACCTTTCCGAGCTTAAGGTGTCCTTGATTTTGGCAAATGCTTGTTCTTGCTGAGAACCCCATGACCAGTCGTTATCCTTGCACAGAAGGCTGCGAAGAGGCGCTGCGGTAGTTGCTACATCTGGGAGGAATCTTGCAAGGTGGTTAACCATGCCCAGAAGAGAACGAACTTCGACGGCATTTTGAGGCCGGGGAGCTCTTTGATGGCCCGAACTTTCTCGGGATCAGGTCTTACTCCATTGGCGTCGAAGATCATACCCAGAAACGACACTCTGCCGACAGAAAAGCAGCATTTTTCTTTGTTCAGAGTCACGCCCTTCTGCTGTAGCCTCTCCAGTACCTTGTGCACACCACCGTCGTGTTCAGTCTTGTTCGCTCCGTACACCAATACAACATCCATGCAGTTCAGTACGCCTTCTAAGCCTTCCAAGACTTGCGTGAATTTTTTCGAAAATTGTGCCGAGTCACACCGAAGGTGTCTCCGGTAGCAATAGGGTGTAGTAGACCGTTTCCTCCGCTACGGTATCCCGAAGAAGACGCCACCTGCGCATGCCCGAGCCTTATCTGCATAGTTCAAGGTCTTGTGGGGATCGAGCTATCCGGATGCTTGCGAGCTGCGAAACGGTCTACTGCATCACTACCTTCCATACAGCGTTATGAAAGTGGTAAGCTCTTGACATGATTTCGAAAGGTGAATCTGGTAGAATCCAGAACTGGCATCCAGTTTGGAAAAGACACGGGCTTCTTGGAAGCTGCCCATGATTTCTTCTGCCGTTGGAAGCTGGTGATGTTCCCGCCGTACAAACTTGTTTAGGTGGGTCAGGTCGACACAAATTCTGACGTCACCTGAAGGCTTCGTAGTGGCACGATTGGGGCACCACTCTGTTGGTTCTTCAACCTTTCGAATCATTCCTTCGAGCTCTAGCTTGTCTAGCTCTTACTTTACTGCTTCTTTCATCGGTATGGGAATCCGACGAGGAGTAGACACCGCGTACGGGACGGCATCAGGTACTAAGCGTATCGTGTGTTCACCAGCCAGGGATCCCGTACCTTTGAACAGTTCGGGATACTTCGCTTCGACATCGTTGACGCGTTCTATTTCGTCCAAGAATCGAACGATGCCCAAGGCATTGACCGCTGGAAACCCAAAAGGGGAGTTCGCAGATTGCGGACGACGTAGATAGTCTGTCGTGAGCAGTTATCTTTCCAGGTGAAGTTCGCGTGGAACTGGCCAACAGTGCAAATTCTTGCATCGCTTGGCCCTCGAAGACTTTTTCCTTCGTCTAGAGAGCGTGTAACGCCTGGAAAATTATCGCTGACTACAGTCACCTCAGCTCCCGTATCAACTTTCATTCGAAGTTCCTGACCATTTATCTGCACAGTCACGAAGAGCGCAGATAACGTGTTCTTCGACTGCTCGAGCGTGCCCAAGAAGTGCTCGTTATCGGGTGCGGCAATGACGTCGAGTTTCTTGCCGTCGCGTTTTTTGATGTGGCATGCTTTTTCGAAATGTCCAAACTTTTGACAAAAACGGCATTTTTCTTTGGGCGGGACAACTCGTCCTGGGATGTAAAGGACCAGCGCAATAACTGCACTTCTTGCTGTTTGCAGTCCTTTGACTGGTTGAGGCTTCGCTCTTTCTAGGAGTTTTTTTCTGTTTCACGGCCGAAACGCATGCTTCAGAGCTTGCGGACTCTTGCCCTGCTAGTTCGGCTTGTTGTTTCTTTACTGTTTCGCTTGTCCGAGCTTTCGATAGAGCTATGTGCAACGTCAGCTTTGGATCCATTTGAAGCTCCTCTGAGAGAGTTTGGTCCAAAAGACCGACTACGAATCGATCTCTGATAAGACGTTCTTTCATGTCCTGAAACTCGCAGTGCTCTGCTAGCCTGTGTAGCTCGGTCGCAAATTGGTCTACCGTTTCTCCCATTTGCTGTCAGCGTTGGTTGAAACGAGCGCTCTCGTACACCGTGTTCTTGGTGTGAACGAAGTATCCGTCTAACCTTGACTTTATCAGGTCGAACTTCTTGAATTCTTTGTCTTTTACGCCTACCGAACGCAGAATTTCTCGCGACTTCCGGCCCATCGTATAAAGAAGAGTTCTTACTTGAACTTCCTCAGGTTTCTCGTGCAGGCCCGATGCAAGTCTGTAGTCGTCGAACTCGTCTATCCAGGCGGGCCAGTCAGCGGCGTTGTGGAAGTCGAACGGCTTCGGAGGCTTGAGTCCTGCCATGTCGACGTAGCGCCGGCTGCTGCTGTGGTGGCGAGGTCGACGCTGCTTCGGTTGTTGCTTAAGGGCTCGTACTCGTCGTTAGCGGCATTCCGTCGGAGCCGGTCGGAATCCGCCCACTTCTGACACCATGTCAGACAAGCCGTCGTGGGTGAGTAAAGAACCGTCTCGTTTATTCAGATACCAGTGAATATATACAGATGATTCGGGTCATGTGACCAGTGATAACAGTTGGCGAGGAATCGGCCCGTCGGCGCGTCGGCGCGTTATCAGGATGACATCAGATCTTTCATTAAGAAATTCGGCAGATTTGTTTAAGTGTTCGGGCGTGCCTCAAGGGGGTGGATCATTTTTATCTATCTTGCATCTTTTATGTTTTCCTTTATATTCCTCGCAAGAATAAACTTCAGTTGCCAGTCAGCGTTGTGTTGGTTTACTTCTCGTTCTTGTCCCTTGTGTTATTTTTTTTCGCGCTGTTTCCAAGTTTGCATTATGAACCAACTAGCCCAACTTCACGCCTTGTTGTTTGTTCATTCTTTTCATAAACCGGAAGTTTTCTGCGACGTCAAAGACTGGTCCACTCCCTGGTGGCGTTTGCCATAAAACGGATCTAAGCGGGCACGTCGCAAAGCCATGCTGTTCGATTGATGAGACTTGTTGAATTGTATAGTTGTGAGCAGATAATACCCATGCCTTTCGGCCATCTTAAGTGGCCAAATATGTTTGACAGCTAAGACCTTTGTAGATTACCAGGCCTCACAAGACTCAACAAAATAATTTGTGTTTGTTCACAAAATGGTACAATTTGTTTTTTGTATTTAAATCCTTTAGAAATTATAATGGTCATAAAAACCTAAAAGAAACAATAAAACCCATTTATTTAGCCTCCACCAGCGTCCGAAATTGCGCCTATGGAGGCAGCCACAGCCCATTGACATAAAGACTCACGGCCCAGCGCAGTCGGGCAACACTGAAGTACACTTTCAAAACCAATGCGGTACTTTGCATGAAATCTGAGGACCAGTCGAGGACCAGTCGTGGGTAGACTGGTACTGGGGGCGCACGGTAATACACCAAATGAAGGAGTGCTCTAACAGATGGGCTGGGCATCTTTTGAGGCTAGAAAGGCGATCAGTAAGTTCAAATTTGAACAAAGCCTAGACATAATTCAAGATACACGATGGGCGGGAAACGTATGTAAGCGTCGATACATAAACTCTCAGCACCAAATAGACAAACCGAACACGAAAACTGATATTTAAATACCTAGAGTTATGCGCTGGGGCAGACCAGACCACCTCTGTGAAAATGAAGTAATAGAAGGCCGAAAAATGTGGGCGTAAAGAATGCAGGCAAAATCAGCCTTTACTACGTATTGGGAACGAAAACAGAAAATAGGGAATAAATATTGATGTGTAAAATTCACGGCGGCCTCGTTGTAATTTGAGGCTACAGCAGGAGTATTGAGGACTAGGACATATAGGACAAATATGAAGTAATGGACACGCGGTGTGCCGTATGCCAAGGGGAAGACGAGAAAATAGAACAAGGGGTGGTTAGGTCCACAGGGCATAATCCCGCACTCCCGTAGGGGGCGATGGATTTAGCCGGAGCGCTGGGGTTTACAGACGAGAATGGAACAATAGAGGATAAATGCATTTTAATAACAAAGAGTAGATTGGAAGACTGGTGGAATTTATAGAAAGAAACTGGACGGAGGAAAATTGGGCCTCCCTCCTACGTAGCTCCGGTCCAAAGTTTCCACTCTGCCTTCTAGTGGACCCGGTGCCGGGGTAACGCCGACTAGGTTTCACTAGAAGAAAATTGGCCACTCCCTCTCCTGGGGAAGAGGGGGGCAGGGGGAGGGAGATGTTTTTAGTATTTTTTGCCCGATCCCCCGATTGCCCGATCCCCGAAAGTCGCCCTGGTAATATCCAACACCGCCTGGTGATAGTTACAAAATTGCAGATGTAAGATAATTGCTAAAGGAAGGAAATTATACTTTGGTTTTTAATTTCTAGGCTAGGTGGCGCAAACAACCGCCCGATATAAACGGCATAGCCGTTAGCATCCATCCATCCATCCAACCAAGGACGCCCGCTGTAAATAGCTTCGTTCAAAACTGCCGGGGGAGGGGTCTATACCAAGATCGTCCCAATGTTTACCAACATTGGGCACATACTGGGCATAACTTTCAATGCATATTGTCACTAATATAAACTATAAACTTGATTATTAAAACTTAAAATGAACGTTTAATGCGGCGGACTTGTGCCGACAAACATAAAGTAACAAAGACCGTATACATACTTTGACGGCGATGAAGGGACGACTGCCTCAAAAAACCATGCGAAGCTCCTTTTGTAAGCGCGTGGGTACATAGAAGTTTCCGCACTCAAACAAACAATATTCTCCAGTCATTTGGAACATTCCAGTCATGCAAACAAAAGAAAGAAAAAGGACAAGCGCTGGCGGGGATCAAACCCTAACCAGCGGCATGGGAGTCTAGCACGCTGCTGACTCAGCTATTCGCTAGCGGCATTGCTCCAATCTTTAAAAAAAGGCATCGCCCCGATGCAACACAAAGTGAATTTGAAACTCAAAACAACAAAGAGGCAAACTACAGTCACCTAAAACATATTTTCACGGTCCTATCGATAATAGTTAAGTTCGAGTCGGACGTCGTGCATCACATTCGGGTCGCAGAGGGCGGCGTGACAATGTTCATGTTCCGTCGGGCAACGGCTTGCGACGATAAATTGGTCTTCAGATGCACACTTGGTAGCCGGGCTGGAACCGGGCGTCGTGGCGACAAAGATTGTACCGGTCATCGTCTACAAGTGTGCGGCTTGAATAAAAATGCGGCCGAGCTGTTGAACTTCCTCCGCTCGTTGAGCGACGAACCGAGCGTCGTCGTCCTCTTCGTATTCGTGGTCGACATCCCAGTCGTCGTCTGTATCGTCATCGGGTTCGCCATCAAGGTAGTCGTCAAGGTTGTAGACGGGGTTGTCGTTGAGGTCATCGTCCGGGTTGTCGTTGGGTCGCCGTCGAAGTCGTCGTCAGGGTTGTCGTCGAAGTCGCAGTCGAGATCATAGTCAATGTCGTCGTTCGAGTCGTCGCCTGTGTCATCGTCAGTCTCAGTGTCGTCGTCAGTCTCGTCGTCAAGGTCGAAGACACTTTTTGTCGTCGAGGCCGTAGTCGGGTTGGTTGTTCACGCCATAGATGGGGTTTGTCTTTGGAGTCCATCTGTTTCATCGTCGGCGTCGTTGTCAAGGTCGTCATCATGTTATCGTCAAGGTCGTAGCCGGGGGCTTTGTCGAGTTCATAGTCCGGGTCGTTTTCGAGGCCATATGAAAGTGGTCAACTTTTTCAGGATGTAAACGGCCTAAAAACAGGCCGTTTACAGCAAGAGGAAAGATGAGCTTGGATCACCCGGGTATAAGCGGCCGAATAACCGGCATTTAACTTAATGTATCACCGGCTATTCTAAGTAAAATGTAACTTAAATAAAACAATATATGGGGACTTTTGTTTCTGCCGCTTAAAATACTCAATATAGGTAGCCCGACGGAGCCACCATTTCTTTCTCCCTGTGGTAAGTGAAAAAAAATCAAACAATATTTACACACACAAAAAAAAGTTTTGGTTTCAAACGGCTTTTTTCGGAGGAAAGAAGCACGATAGCTTTTCTCCTCTGTGCAGCTCCTGCTTTCCGCCACCTTTTCTTCGGCAAAGTCAGAAACAAAAAGACACAAAAAAAAGTAAAAAATGATCACTGCAGCGAGTTCATGCTGTCTTTCACTCTGCATGTCTGTGACCTTCTTCGCTCTTAAGGCCCGTTCACACTCTTGCGACCGAGTTCGACTGAGAAAGACCAGACCGGTTTTTAAGCCTCTTGCGATCTCTTAGGACCAGCTCCGCTGCACCGCATCCGGTCCTAAGAAGTCGCAAAAGGCTTAAAATCCGGTCTGGTCTCTCTCGGTCGAACTCGGTCGCAAGAGTGTGAACGGGCCTTTACGAAGAGCGTCTTCTTTTACTTGCACGGTCGGGGCTCGCCAATAACTCGCTTGGGGGAGGCGTCCCTCAAAGTTCCACAGACGTCCCCCGCCCCCCTCGTTTGTTAGCAGGATACAATGCCATCTCCTTAATAAAGGCGACCGAAGACTGAGGGAGTTAGGGATTTTTTACGTATCGTTCTGAGCGAAAAAAAAGCGCGCCTCTCTTCTAGAAAACGAAAGCACGCGCCGAACCTGCGGGTGTTCTTGCCGATATGGCACTTTCTAGCACCACCTCAGTGTGATTTTGAAAGGTTCTCATCTAGACTCACCTTGCCCCTGCCCTGGTTATCAAGGAACCATTGCGATGGTGCAGTTCTCGCCGAACATATCCATGTAGGAGCCTGCGTTTACTGCTGGTACCGTCGAGCCAGGCACAGAGATACGGGTAAGCTTTGATAAACGTTGGCTTAGTTATGTTGATTTTACCGACAACTAAATTATTGCTGGATAGAAAGTTTTAATGCAACTTCTTTTTGTCGGAAGAACGACCCATGACAAGTGAAAATCAAGTTCCAAAGGGAAATGTGAGAGCAGTTTCTGGCGCAAAGGGGTCCATTTTTTAGAGGTAAGCGCCTGGAAAGCTGAAGATATTCGTTAGGAAACACTTTGCTCGGCGACTTTTTAAAAGTTCGCTCAATCGCCTGCAAAGGCCATTTTACCTACTGCAACATAGTGCACATAGTTATGGTTTTTGTTGGAAAAAATAAAGGTACTATTATTAATATTTCTTCGATCGCAGTGCGATTCCCGTCGTTTTGCGATTCAAATTGCAGTCGCTATGCCAACGTATATGTTTGTGGGAACAACAAACAACATTTGCGAAGCAACTGAAATTTGTGCTTTGTCCACAGGATGTTCGGTGCACGCGACAAAAAATCACTCTGACTTTTTTCCCGCAGTCGCTTCATGTAAAACGAACTTCAAGCATGGATGGTGCTTGCCTGGATGTGAACGCGACAGAACAGCACACGACAAAAAAGTACGCGACAAAACAGCATGGTCAAAACAGAACGCGTCAAAACAGCACAGCGTTAAAACAATGCGGCGACAAAACGGCACGCGTCAAAATTGCACGAGACGAAACAGCACAGCGTCAAAACGGCACAGCGACAGAATAGCACGAGACAAAACAGCGCGGCGTCAAAACAGCCCAACGACAAAACCGCACGCATGTTGCAACTTCGAGCGCGCTCTTCACCTCTCTCTGCGCAAATATTTTCGAACCTCCTTGACCCTTTCATTTATTGTCTCTAGGTTATAAAGAAATTTATTGCCTATTTCAGTGCTTACCAAACTCCGCAACCCGGAGACCCCCTAAACTATAAAATATCCCGTCACGACCCCCGCTTGCGCTTTTCACGAGGCTACAAGAGTCAGTTTCAGTGATGATTACTAGCATCAGTCCACATATTAAAATGTATGCTGAAGCTAGCTAAACTCAAATCCAAACAAACAAACAAAAAATACTAATGGCAGCAATTGCTTCGCGACCCCTCACTGGGGTCGCGGCAACGGTGTGCTTAGCATCGCTAAGCACACCGTCGCCGCACACGCTTTTTTTTTACAACTAATGACAGCACATAGTTGTACAATTGATTCATTTATTGTAGACGACGTCACCAACAAACTTGTGCGCCAAATTTAGCAGAACTGCTCAAGAAATAGCCAGAATACGCACCCAGGAAGCCTTTATGTGCGCATCGAGTATACTCCCCACCCCGAACTTGCTCCCAAGAGAACGGGTTCGAAATTGGCCGTCGACGAGTTGGCTTTCGACGAATTGGCCTACTTTGTGTGCATACTTTGAGACGTGAATTTACAGTGCCTACTTTGAGACGTGAAGTTTTTAACTCCATGCGCTATATTTAGTGTTGAGCGTATTCCGCTTAAACCTAATAAAACCGATAAAAGTACGCGCAAATATTTTTTCCAAACTCGGTTTCAGCTTAAATAGGTTAGTATTTTTGAGGGCATTTGAAGAATTGTGTGTGTGTGTGGGGGGGGGGGGGGGTGACTCATTACTGACCGGATGACCATGTCCTTTGGCAGTTTTCAGCTTGTCTCTGAGATCGGTTCAACATTCAAAAAAGCTCCGAGGGCGCAGGAGTCTTCAGGACGAAATCTGGGTTTTTCACCTGATAGGGATTTGTGTGCCGAATTCTTTGTTCAAAGAAGAGAGTTTAATCGTGAACCGAACAATAAAAATCAAGGGCGTCCGTAAATGCCGCACATTTTTTTAACACCCCTAGCTTCCGCCTACTAGAGGAGGGCATAAATACGATTGTTTTATTGTCGTTTCTGTGGTCAGTGCGAATTTACCCCCTCACCTAGTCGTGAAAATGGGGGGAAAACGCATTGAGTACAATGCTTGCAAATTTCTGGATTTTGATATTTTCCTCTCCGACCGAAGTGGTAGTGAAGCTCATGTTCGTCCAGTGTACAAATACGAGCACACGACGATAATGTCAAATCGCGATAGGCCCCAGTGCGTCTTGCAGAACGGGTCGCGTCAGCTGCCACAGACAGCAACAAGAAGAGAACCAGCACCTGGTTAACTCACTATACATTTTAGACAAACGCTTTTAAATATGGCATTTTCGTCAGTATACTTGTTTACGTCAATAAACCGAAAATAACCGAGAGGTTTTGATTTCTTCAAATATTCACCGCAATAAGCCGAAAACTTCTGTTTGTAATAAAAACGGAAAAAAAGAAGGTTGAATTTCAAAATAATAAAAACCGAAAACGCCAGACTCTAGCTATATAGTCAATGTCCTCTTTTGACACAGTACTGTTTTGTCGCGGCGCTGTTTTGACGCCGTTCTCTCCTGTCTTTGTGCCGTTTTGACGCTGTGCTGTTTTGTCGCGTGCTTTTCTGACGCGTGCTGTTTTGTCGCCGTGCTTTTTTCACGCTGTACTGTTTTGACGCGTGCTGTTTTGACCGTTCTGTTTGTCGCGTGTTGTTTTGTCGTGTGCTGTTCTGTCTGGTGCCCGTCTGGATATGCGCAAAAAAAATTGAATGAAACCGACGAGTAGGTTCTCCCTCATCGGGTTATCGTAAACGTAAGCGCATTATTTTTCTATATATAACCTGTAATTAATGAATACATGTTTTATCGCCTACTGTTCAATTAATATTCTTCTAGTGCCCATCTCTACATCTGCAGTGGTAGATATTGCAGCTGAGGTTTTCGGGAGGTTCACCCAACTGCAGCTGATATTCAAGGAAAAATCTTGGGGGTGCTTCAGTTTCGCCTTTAAGAGTGGAACGCGATAGCGTTATCGGGTTCCGTTCGCAACGCCTTCTCATTCGCTTCTCGTGTTCTTCCTGCCAGCGGACAGGAATTGAGGCGGACATGGCCAAGTCAGTAGCGTGTCTGGATCGCAACCAAGGGTCGTGGGTTCGAATGCCGCCCAAAGTTCGTCAAATGTTTATTTAAGGCAAATTAATTACTTTAAAAAATGAAATCATTTCAGAGATACGGCGACCTTTAATTCGCATTACATGTCATGTTTTAATCACGTTCATTCCACGCTTGACGTCACCTTTCACGTGAGCGTTGTGGGTTTAAAATGTACGCGCGAGGTCACGTGGAGGTGACGTCATGACCCCATCGACTAATCAGGATTTTCGCATCACACCACGGACGCCAGCTTTTCTGCGACACGAGCTCTTTAACGCTATTGCGTCAAAAATATATATATGACCGCGTGACTCGTCAGCGCAAGAAATGTGATTCAGGAGACGCTACTGGAAATGACCTTCACTGACATTAACCACCACCTAAATTGGAGAAACAACCAGCTTACAACCACCTGTTTTTCAGGCCGTTTTTCGAGTCAGCCAGTTCCTCCCACCAGAAGCCCACGAAACCATCGAGAGGCAGCGTGACGGAGCATCGCACCGGAACAACAGCCGTCGGTCAAGACCGTACAGTGTCGCCTGCGCTGCACTACAAAAGAAGACTGCCTTCTCGTATGCTGGCACTTGGCAGCGACGACGGTTAAGAGCAACGCTTACAACCAGCTGTTTTTGCAGGTTCGTGTTCTTTTCGTTTTACTTGCAAACTTCAGCAAGGTCTTACGTCGCCGCTGCCAAACTTGCACTGCCTCATTTTTTCTGTGGACGTTTCTGAAGGTGTGTTTTTCACTCCTTGTACTTCGATTGCTGCTTTATTTATTTGAATGGCGAAGTATATCGTAAAAATATTGAATTACTTTAAAGATGAATTTCGTCAAGAATTTAAGAATTTACGTGAATATTTAGAAAGAGACATGCGGGCAGATATCTGTGCAACACGAACAGAGTTGAAGGACGTGCAAGAGAGCATGACCTGGTAAATTGGACAATTGGGCGAGTTCGTAAGAGTTCGTCATAATTTACAGCGCGACTGAGACAAGGACATGTTTTCTCTCATCTGTCTATCCTTGTCTCAGTCGCGCTGTAAGTTATGAAGAGCATGACCTTCATGAATACCACTCTTGAAGAAATCAGGGGGAACCTTAAAAACCGCCATGAGAGAAAACGCAAACCTGAAAAAGGACTACGTAAATCTTTCCCTAAAGTGTGATGAAATGGAGGAAGAACTAAAGAAATACGAGGAACGGTTAGCACACTGCGATACAGTATTCTAGGAACGAAAACATTTAGATAAAGGGAGTCGAGAAGCGCAATCAAGAAAACGTTCACGATACCGATATGCTTGATAAACTGGTGGGTGCAATCGGCGAGCCCATTACGTGTACTGATATTGCCCCATGTCACCGCGCACCGACTCGAGACGCCGAAAAGACCAACATCTTTGTGCAGTTTATGAACCGAAAGAAACGTAAGGCGTTGCTTGGAAAATCAAATAAAGAGACGCCTAATCAACTCAGACTTAGGCATTCCTTCGCAATTGTGAATGAACATCTTTGCGCAACTCTTAAACGAATCCTTGGAATGGCGGTAACAAAGAAGCGGCAATGCAATCGGACATTTGTCTGGGTACTAAATGGCAAAATCCTCGCTCGTAAAACTGAATGTGCACCTGTCATCACCATCGCTAGCGAAACTGACCTTATTAAGATTAGTTACCGTAATCAGTGCCTCTGTGTCATGTGATTATTTTGTTCTGTTTTTTTCCTTTATGGCGTACATGGAATATGTGCTGCCTAACGAAATTAGAAAGCACTTTAAACACCCATGTGTTACAACGATCTTTCACTTGAATGCACGGTCTATAAAAAATAAATATAATGAACTTTTTTCACTTTTTGATGAAATTCAGTCATTATTTGATACTATTATGTGTAATGACTATTATGACAAGGTATCGGCAAGACGGTGATATGCTTCATTTAGATGGTTACGAACATTACTTTTTCATTGTAGTAATAAGCGTGGTGGTGGTGTGTCATTTTACCTCAAACATAATATTCATGCGGGGCTACTGGATAGTCATTCGAAAATCACAAGCGACCTCGAGATATTAACAATAAGACAAAGAAAAATATATTTTCTGTTTTATATCGCCCGCCAGCGGCAAACTTTGAAAACTTTGTTTCCTTTCTTGAGCAATTCTTAGAATTTGTGTCAATAAATAAGCATAATTTAATTCTGGGGGTTTCTTCAACGTAAATATACTAAAACATTCGGTTCGGGTGCTACTCCAGACTACAAAAACTCCGCCGGATTTTGAAATGTCATCACGTCTCCGACTAGAGCCAACTAGGACTAGAAACAAGAACCCTATGCTTGAGCGCAGAAAGAGCGCCCCGAGGAAACATGGATGTTAACGGCTGTACCCGTCCTAGTTGCCGGAGAGGGCGATCAACATATTTTACGTCATCGTGACGTCACCCTGACTCTTGGCGGCCTCTACCGAGCTTTCCTTGAACGCCGCTAGCTGCGTTAGCCTGGCTAACCGCTGAATTGCGAAAAGCGAAATCTGAGTACTACAAAGAAATGTTGAATGACGTTGACAAACGGCGACCTGATATTATGTGGAAAAAAGTTAATGAACCAATGAACAGCGGGACAATCTCAGAACAAATAGGTGACCTAATTTTAGATGGCCAAACTGTGTCTGTAGCCTTTCTGGCTAAACGTTTTAACGACTATTTCGTAAATATAACACCTAGACCGCACAGTGACAGTGCTCTGTAGTTTGTTCACGAAATCAATGGAAGTCTGTTGCTAAAACCTACAGATGAAACAGATATAGCTAATACTTTCATAGGGCTAAAAATAGTAAGAGCTGTGATATCGATGATATAAAAATGAAACCTATTAATTTTTTTATAGATATCATCTCACCATGCTTAACAATAAATTCAATTTGTCTTTAACTTCTGGTAAGTTTCCTCAAAATATTAAACTAGCTAAAATTTCAGTTATTTTCTATGGAGGGATAAAAAGATGTTGAGTAACTACAGACCAATTTATATTCTTCTCAATTCCTCCAGCGGGCTAGCAAAACAAATATATTTAAACGCATCGAAATTGTTTTCGTAAAAGATTCCACACAAACAGAGGTGCAATCTGGCTTTGAAAAAGTTAAATCTACTGAATCGGCATTCTTACTACAGAAATAAATTATACTTGAAAATATTCAAGGAACGACTGCTCACACTTGCTGTTTTTATAGACTATAGTAAAACTTTTAATTGCCTTAATCATGCAACGCTACTTTCAAAGCTCTATAAATATGGGGTTCGCGGCATATCATTTGAATGGCTTAAATCATACTTACAGAATCGCCAGCAAAGTGTGACTATTGACATCCAACACTCATCTGTCTCGAATATTGTTTGTGGCGTCCCACAGGGCAGTATCCTGGGACCTTTATTATTTAATGCGTATATAAATGATGTATTAAACATTACTGATCAAGCTCAATTTATAACTTATGCAGATGACACGAGTCTTCTTTTCTCCAGTAATGATGTCGATGAGCTTATAAGGACGGCAAATTTCGTTTTAGAATAATGTTTCTTTTGGTTGGATGTCAATTGATTAAAAATTAACACTTTAGAGTCAAAAGCAATTCTATTTAGACCTCTTAATAAATTAATAAACATTACAGATCACCCGGTTATTGGAAATGCGTCAATTGAAATAGTACATCAACATAAAACTCTTGGAGTATACTTCTCTGAACATATGATATGGAGTTACCACATTGAATATTTAGCAAAAAAACTTTCTCAAGTAGTGGGGGAGTTGCTAGGTGCAGAAGTTCTCTGCCGGTAAACATTAATTTAAAAATATACTACGCCTTGTTCAATTCCCATTTGAATTACTGTCACTTGGTATGGGGAACAACTGCAAAAACAAACTTAAACAGAAATTTCTAACTTCAAAAAAGATATTGCGTTATATTGCGGAAGCTGGGTATAACTATCATACTGAATCCTTAGTTCATAAATGTAAAGCAAGTCCCGTAGAACACTTCTATGAGTTCCAACTACTTCATTCAATCCGCTTCTTATCTTCTACGTTTGTGAATAACTTATATTGCACTTCTGAACTAACATTACATGAAAGCACTATTAACACACGTTTCCAGGAAATGGTTGGTCCCTCGAAATCACAGAAACTATAATTTTAAATAACTTCACTATAACACTCCAACATTCTTAAATAAATGCCATCTTCATAGTAGCAATGTTTTCACTCTTCCCAGAACTAAACTTCGCGCACACTTTGCTTAAAGCCATAATTGTTTTTTCAAATTTATATGCTGGCTTGACGGTGTGGTAAACTGTGCAGCGTGAAAGATGTGAAAAATGTAAAAATGTTTTATATCATACTTTACAGACTATATTATAATTCCTTCGTGAAGCTGCTACTGTCGTTGTGTATGGGACCCCAGACCCCGTCAAGCTGCTTATATCAGCTTTTTGTCTGGAGGTCCCTGCACTCTATATCTGGAAACATAAAGCTTGAATTGAATTGAATTACAATGGTGAGTTTGATGTTTAGCTTTGCCCTCTTTTTTTACACGTCGGTGCTTCAGATTTGGCTGCTCTGTGGTTCAGCTTTTAGCTTTTAGGAACGTTTAGGTTCAAATTTGATTATGGGCTTAACCGTAAAAAAATATTCGAAATGACTGTTTTGGCTCATGGCTGCGAGACACTTATATTTTTCAGATGTTATAACATTGTTTCGCGCAGTTTGAATCTAGAAAAAATGTCCAATACTTTGTGTCTATATTGACGGCTGAGAGCACAAAAGAGCGAAATAAATTACTCAAAACTCAAAATATGTTCTCCAGAAATCACCGAATCCTCTGTAAATTAAAATGCTCTTGAGATTGGATTTGTGGTGTTTGTTGCCAAATATGACCAAAACGCGAAAAACAAAAAGGTTTCGCAAAAAAAAAATGTATACTGTCTTTTTTTTTACAATTTCTAAAGTTCATATGTATAAATATGCTAAACAAGAATAACGAGCAAAGAAACGTGAACAAAAGAATAAAAAAGTAATAGAGTTGGAGGAACAGAAAAATGTGCTCATCCGGTGCTGTATACATGCTAAAGTGGACGGCAACGGCTTTGTTTTCTAAGAATATTGTGATTTTGTAACTAGCTATCCAATGAAATGTTCTCCTAATCATCAGTCATTTATACGCATCACTATTTGAGGATGACTTGCCTGCACAAACATTTGCACCCGGGCCATGCATTTGCTTCGGAACTGCAAATAAAGTCGTTATATGCAGTTATGACCACCTATACTCCGGTGGCCACTACTTAGAATATCTGACGTACCCAAGAGAGTTTGCACAGACACTGGGACTGGTCTAGTGCCTCCTAGTAAATGTCGATTTTCACAGCAGGTGAACGTTTTTGAGGTTAGTTAGTATATTGCGCAAGATAAAAATAAGAAGAGAACGTGAAATAAATAGTTCATGATTGAATAGGGTCTAAGGAAGTGTGCATAACAAGCTATTATTTTAATTTCTTGAACTATGCCTTCCGCTTTTTGTTGCTTTGTTTTGTATGCATTAATTTATTCGTGTATTTTTTATATTAAAATAAGAACGAAAATAGTTTTACAGTATTTTGCTTCTTTAATCACTTATCATGTATGACAGATCCAACAAACAGAAACGGCTTCACACACAGCACGTCACTTTACATTATTTATGTGCTACGTGTTCTTGTTACATACATTCTATTTACGTCTGCTGCCGGTGCTGTTTCCTTTTTTTTTTTTGACATTTAGACCGGGAAGAAAAACAGCGCGTTTCTCGGGCTAAAGGTTTCACCAGCGCTTGCGTCCTGCACTCTAGAACCGTGGAGTGAGTTCACTTTACTGCAGAACACGACTCAGCCGATCTCCCGAACGATGAATTACAGCAAATGTCGAAGAAAAATGTCATGGTCTTTGCTTCGTCGCACATTGGATTTTTTTTCTAATCTCATTTTAAATTTTGACATTCACTTCATCCTTTTTGTGTGCCGATATTGGCTATTTTCGAGCTCTGCAGGAAAATGAACTCACAGACGTTTCGAGAGCGTGGAGGGGAAGGAGGGTGTGAGGCGCGCCACGCTTCTTTCCCACCGAAAGAAGACAAAAAAAAAGAAACGGGAAAAAAATTATGTTTTCATTTAGGGGGGGGGGGGGGGAAGCGGACGGCAGAATTAGGCTACATGGAGTATGTAGGAAGTGGTCACCTTTCTCCCGCTTGTAAGCGGCCTTTGAAGTTCATAGCCGGTAGAAAGTTGGGCTTCAATCTTCTGGTTACAAGTGGCCGACTGAACGGCTTCTAACTTAGAGTGTCCACCTTTCACGCAGAGTCAATGCGTCGTGTTTATGCAACTTTTCCTGTCGGTGATTGGTCCAGCCGGTCATAGCAAACGATATGAGCAGCGCCATGACGATGCGCTTTTGGGCTGCATGAATGACTCCATAGAGTCGTGGCGTTGGTTGAGGTCGGACTTAACTTGGAACTGAGTATTGATGCTGGTTCGTTTGTTTTGTTTTTTTTCTTAAATCAGCCGTTGGGAATCGGCGCTCGTCCTGTATTGGCCTTTGCATAAATCGCCTTCTGCGCTCTGCCATTTGTGTCTGCTGGGCAGCGGAATGCCTTCCGACCCATGCGCTGTTGCTTTTCTGTGTGGTATATCAGACGCTGCACATGCGTCCACAGCTCAGTGACTCTGCATTTTTCGCCCGGGTGATAAGCGACGCAAAGATCTATAGTGCTTTGTCATCTGGCCTTGTTCTTAAATAGCGTCAGCTGAACAATTACAAATTAGAAAAACCGTGAGAGGAAAAGACATACACACCGCCTCTCCTCTCACGGTATTTCTAATTTGTAATTGTTCAGCTGACCCTATTCAAGTATGTACCAACTAGCTCAAGTAAAACATGTCCTTGTTCGTTGCATTGTCCTGCATTTTCAACTACAAAACGCTTAAAGTATATAAAATGCGCATTTAAAATACTTGAACAGCTGGTTAAAACGGAAGTTCGGGCGAGTTGGTAGTTCATGACGCACGAGGACACAGCGCACCCGTAACAAACACTAGGACAACGTTCACAGTCACACCAAAAGAAAGAAAGGGACACTTACACAGCGCTGACAAATTCTCTTCCCGTGCCCTACGGATGGTAGGAAGCCTCCGAAGAGGGCCATGACCTCCGGGGGCAACATCTTTACTCGTATGCAGTACCCAAAGGATCTTGCTTGGCAAACACATATGGCGATTAAGGTGACAAGGCCGTTACGGTCCAAGGGAAGATGTCTAAAAGGGCCCGATGTACTAGAAATGAAGCTGGTTAAAACGGAAGTTCGGGCGAGTTGGTAGTTCATGACGCACGAGGACACAGCGCACCCGTAACAAACACTAGGACAACGTTCACAGTCACACCAAAAGACCTTGGACCGTAACGGCCTTGTCACCTTAATCGCCATATGTGTTTGCCATGCAAGATCCTGGTACTGCATACGAGTAAAGATGTTGCCCCCGGAGGTCATGGCCCTCTTCGGAGGCTTCCTACCATCCGTAGGGCACGGGAAGAGAATTTGTCAGCGCTGTGTAAGTGTCCCTTTCTTTCTTTTGGTGTGACTGTGAACGTTGTCCTAGTGTTTGTTACGGGTGCGCTGTGTCCTCGTGCGACTTCGAACAGCAACACGCAGTTCACCGGAAAACTAAACTTCGCATCGCCAAACGCTCATTCCGCACTGAAATGTAGCGAAAGCGGTTACAACCAAATGCCGAGGTTTCGATACTAACCGCTACCTTATTCAAGAGTTTAAAGTGGTTTTCCAAAGTTTTATACGACAAGACTGGATCCATTTTTAATGCGAATAGCATTCTTTGGATACTTCACGCACGTTTCGTCTATCTATGTATCTATCTGGCTATATAACCTCTTACGCCGCGGGTCGATAAATAAATAAAAAAGACCGGCGCCGGCTGGGATTCGAACCGTTGACCCTTTGATCAGCAGGCAGACGCGCTAACCACAGAGCTATGAAGGCAGTCATTCAACGCACTCTAAACGGTTGTTTATATCTTTACCATAGGACGCGCTTTACAGCGCTGTCACAGCTACCGGTGCGCGCGCGTTCCATGCACCCTCTCCCGCGCTCGGGAGAGGGTGATGTAGCGGCCGTGCTCAGCCTCACGAGAGCGGAATGAGCCCTCGTGCATGGAACGCGCGCGCACCGGTAGCTGTGACAGCAGCTGTAAAGCGCGTCCTATGGTAAAGATATAAACAACCGTTTAGAGTACCGTTGGTTGAGACTAGCTGAGACGCCAGAAAGTCTGGTCGGTACCATTTTGAGTGTTTGTGCGTATGGCGCGTGCTTTGCTCGCCTTCCTAAGTGACACAAACGCACGTGCTGGGCTGCGGAGATCGTACGCAGGGCTGTGAAAGTGTCAACAAATTTAGAATCGCCTCAAGAGTGGGCTGGCGTATCTAGAGTGTGCCGGCCACCTGACGAACGCGCATAACTCCGCACCGTTTGATGCTATTCGCATTAACGTAGATAATCATTCCCAAAGGATGGGTTCTGCTGATTTTTGGTCGTTTTCAGTAACCAGCGTGGTAGGGCTCCATGTATTCGGCAGCTCTGTCGGCTGTCATTTACACATTTAAAATTTTAGGAAATAATTTATAGCGATTGAGTAAAATAACGGTTTCTGGTGAAACTTCAGCATATGGTTTAGACCGCTAGCGTAACATTCTGGCGGAGATTGAGCATTTGGTGATGCGTAGTTCATTTTTGCGGTGAAAAGAACGCTGCACATATCTGGGGGAACACCTTGTGTTTTTTTTTAAATACGGCTTATTCCTGGACAGAACTGATCACTAATTTTCAGCGTGTGTTCTAGAACCTCAAGAAACTAAGGTCTAAGAAGCAGTCGCTGTATACAAAATAAAATTTGTGACAAATAACGGTTCACAACAACTCGTATATGTAATTTAGGACTTTCTAAACAGACAGCATATCCTAGCCAAAATAACGCAAGCTGATAATTCATTTCGGTCATTGAGAAAAGCCCTAAAAACCACATTAGAAGCACACTAAACGTTAAGCTAAACACCGTATGGTTCAGTGCCATACATGTACGTAACGCGTTACAAGTAACGAGTTACTTTTACCTAGTTGCTATTTTCGGTAACTGAGTAACGTATTTAGTTACTTTTTTAAAAAAGGAACGAGTAACGGTATTTAGTTACTTTGAAGGCCAAGTAACGAGTAACGGTATCTCGTTACTTTTGAGGAGTAACGTGTACAACACCGCTTAAACGGCCTTGTTTTATTTTAGCCTGAGTATGCGTCTATTGCGGCAAAGGTAGGTGGGCAACCCGAAAAACAACTAAACAGTATGACAGTACAGCAACGTATATCGCTGAACAAGTCAGTCGAACAGTTCGACTGACGTGTCCGGCGATAAACGTTGCTATACTGAACTCTACAGCTGGGAATGTCCTTCACCCAGCGAGCACGATCAGGTTCGTTGGTTGAACACTTCTATACCCGTTTTCACCTCAAGAACCAAAGTAAAAAAAGTCCGGCTCCCCGCAGAGCATTACTACTTTTCTCTTTATGCGGAGAAATAAGATACATGAAGGTGTATTTTAGATTAGATAAATGTTATCTTATCAAGACGTACCCGTTCCAAATGCCAAAAGCATCGCGTCTTCCTTCGACACGCAAATCTCGTGAGAACCATTTCGCGCCGCGTATGAACAATGCGCAAAACGTACTTTTTTCTTGAGGTGAAAACGGGTGTAGAAACGGGTACGGATCGAATGTAAACCCGGAGGTTGCAAACACGGGAAGGCACATAACCCATTACCCGCTGTCCTCAATGAAGGCGCAGTTCTCGAAGATTCACAAGCTCTTCCTGAAGCAACACACTGCATGCCGTTCCTTCGAGCGCGTCGGTAGAACGGCTCTTCAGCGTCGCCGGAGATGTATTTTCAAGGAAGTGGGGAAACATAACTGATGAAAAATTCTACAGGCAGCTGCTGCTTAAGAGCAATGACTACTAAAAAGAAAACAATAAACCATGAAACAAAAACAGTTGTGTATTTGGTCGTCAAAGTAACGTGGAAAGTAACTCGTTACTTTTGAGGTAACTCACGCGTTCCTTCTGAGAATCGGTAACGAGTAACGTATTTAGTTACTTTTTAAGCGAGTAACGAGTAACGGTATTTAGTTACTTTTTTGGGGTAACGTGTACATGTCTGGTTCGTGCTGATCGTGATTAAATTTATCATTTTTTTTATTGCAGACTGTGGTACCATCGGGCTGGCACTTAGGAAGAAGTGTCTTTTGTTTCTCCAGACATTTGTCGTTACATAAAAGAACACATACATGCAAGGCACAAAACAATAGCACCGGTCATCCTCTTCAAAACAAACCTTAGCAAAATAAAAATAAAACTAAGTTGACAACCTTTTGCTCTGTGGTCGCACTACCCACTGGAGATTTTGCCGAGGCGAGCGAGTTGGTGCTCCATGGGTTTTCCCGGCATACCAGGACACGTCATAGTTATACGGAATACTGGATATTGTGAATTTGCAAAACGACGAGGAATTAGACCTCTTCAAAGGGGTTATAATACTCAGAAGCAGAGCGCAAAGTAACGGCTGATTTTCTATGCATCAGCAGCAAAAGCTTAGCAAGAATGAAAAGGAGACCGATAGACATTGTTCTTGCCCTGATTCCAACCTGCCCGCTTTGTCCAGAAAATATCGATAATTCATCATCTATCTCAAAGCGAAAGATAAAAGACTGCGCTTGATTGGTACAGAAATACAATGGTCGTCTCCCGTCTAACCTGCAACCATTATCTCCCATAATAACAGGGAGACATCTTGTAATTTTTAGTGCGTCTGCTGGACGCGCATTATGGTAGATCATATTGGCAGTCTACATTAAATTACACTCATAAACCCCGGCTTTACCTTACATTCGCTGGCGCGTGATCTATTTATTCAGTTTTCAAACGCTCTCGGTAACGCTATCAGTACCGGGTTCAACGACTTAGCATCATAATCGGAACCGGTAGCCAATTAATCAGGTGATAAACAGTCACAAGGACGTCTCCATTTTGTTATCAACCTTCGGCTACAACTCAAATCGCACTTGCGTTCTACGCGTCTTCCTTTTGGATGGATCATCGGGGCCCAAGTCACGATCGACGCAACCGAAGGACACGGACGAGATTTAATACACTCCGTTGGCGTTCCTTGTGCATAAAGTTGGTGCTACCGCCAAAGAGTACGGCAAAAGCACTATGCGCGTCTTGCAGAGTCGATGAGCAGCCAGGAATGAACGTGCTGCGGCGGAAGGGTCTTCGGTGGCGTGATCTCGACCCGTCGTATCGAACCCCGCCGGCAGCCGGAGAACATCGAAGGCAGTGGATTCGCGTTGTCGAAGGCCGCGCACCGAAGACACGCATCCGGTTGTCCCCAAGCTGGCGCTGCTCTCAGTACACTAAATATACCCATTATCAGGAGCCGAGCTCTTCGATTTCTGATATCTTCCCGTGCACTCCGCACCTCAATATGTGTCACCTTGAATATATGTAGCCTGGTGTTAATACGTGTGCTGCGAGGGCACGTTTAGTTTCTCTTTGCCGCAGAAGGAATAACTCTCAAAACGCGCTCTATATCAACCTGGCCGATTAAGTTGGACTCTCGTTTCCTTGTCGTGTTTACCAGGTGTCTTACTATAGGCAACCTGCAATGCAATTTGGCGCTACACGTTGCGCCATCTAGCGACTGCAAAATAAAGAAACTGGGTAGGCCAGGCCTGCGGGGGCTGCGGGCGGGCGCATCCAGAAACCACGTGTGAACGTTGCATTTCGGATCGACGTGAACTTTTTTGGAACCATTTTTCGTAAAATTAAGTCCCAACTTCACGTCCCTATGACCTCACCGGGTTCCTGTAACATCTCGCCTACCCCTAGAGTTCCTCCAAAAAATAAACGTTGCTACTGCAGCGTGAAAGACGGCCACAGTCGCGAAGGTGACTCAAGCGTCAAACCTCACCGCTTCCTTCGAGATCTTAGGGAGCGACACGGCGACAGAAGTGGATTACTGCAGTGCGACGCATCAAGTAAGTAAGTAAGTGAATTTTACAGAAACTGTTGGGGGGGGGGGGGGGGGGGGAGTGAACGAAAATGTAGGTGCAGGCTTGGAAAGTGGTCGGGCGAACTTGTTTTGCAGACTACTCGGCAAAATAACATATTTATACAAGTTGTATTACAAGTCGCTTTGGCAGCCACATAGAAAAATACGATAGGAACAATCGGGCAGATTGTTGCTTCGCTGTGACGTCGAGAATCGGGTGATCAGGTCTTCAAGCGAAAGGCCCGTCGGCCCGTTCCGGCACTCCTAATGCCGTTCGACACGCGTGGTCGCGACCAAAACCTTCCAAACCTGCGAGTTTTCAAATAGTGGATTTTCGTAGCACAAAGTTTTGTTTGTTTCAGCAACCAAATTTAATACTGAGTCCGGTAACAAATGTGACGGCGTGCAGAAAGCAGGATGCTAAAGTTTTCTTCAGAAAAAGCTCGTGCGAAGCGTAAATATGCTTCTTACACGTATACTTTGTTGCCTGTCGCCTTTTACACTAGGCTTTGCAATGCGCGTACGGTTCTATAGCATGCAGAGTTTGGTTCTAATTATCCAAAATGTATTCTAGTGTGTGTGGGCGTCGGGAGGAGAGGACGGCCGAGCGAGGCGCGAGCGTGGGCCAGCCGGCGAGGAAAGATCAAGAGCGCGCTGCACGAGGCTGGGGCCGGGCAGGAACGATAGAGCCGTTCTGAGTGGTCTGGCCCATGGCGATTCCCGGGAGCATTCCACCAGCGAAGTTCGGATCAGGACTGGAGGAAGCGGCGAGCCCTGGCCATACCGGCCTGGGCTATGACGATCCTGGAGTGGCTCCGCAGCGAGACCCTGGCTGTGATAGCCCGGAACAGCTCGCCTACGCAGAGCTGGCGTACGGGAAGGATGATCCGCAGGTCTGGACACGGACTCGACTGCGAGCTCAGAACGAAGGGCGACAACTAGGGTCGGCGGGTCCGGACTGCCGGCTCTCGAAGATGGGCAACCGGGTAGTACAGTAAACCGATTCGCTGCCTTCTCGTTGTGTTGAGTCACTTCCTGGGAGACGAGCGAAGCGCACATACCGATCGGGCGCCGATTATTATATAGTGGTGAAGACAACTCAAACTGGTGCGCAAATGACAACTCTATACTCTGTTTCACCTTGCGTTGTACCGCAGGAAAGGCTACAAGCACGAGCTCCTTGCTCTAGGGCACACCTCAGCGGCGCAAGCTCTCGTGCACCAAGGGCAGCTGCTGCTATGAGCTCGCGCTTCAAGCCTTCGCTGCGGTACAACATAAGGTGAAACGGAGTATAGGATATGTTCTAAACGCTTCGACCTACCAAAACTCCCGATGGTCTTTAAAAAAACGCACACACATAAAAGAACCAGGGACACGGCGCGCACGTACACAAGAGTACTGCTGAAATCGGGGTCGCCGCCGCTCGCCACGGCCCGACGGACAGACAGGCCGCCCCAGTAACACACACGCCTCCGCTCGTGGCGCTGAATGCAGCACTCTTGTGGCGCCGCCTGGCTATTGCCGGCTGGCTATGGCGCGTTTGATATCCGTGTTGCAAGATCCATCAGGTACCGGAGAAGTCGGTTGTCGGCGATAGAGGACACCATTGACTAAATCTTGTCTCGCAGCATACGCGTCATTGGCCATGAACGTGGAGGTTGAATAATGTCCTATAACATGTGGTTGATTTCATTCACGTTTTGCTTTTATAAGTGGGGTCCTCTTTTGCTTGTCTCAAGCGTCCGCCACCTAAAAAAAAATCAATAGAAAAAAAAACGATAGACCAATGGTTAGAGCAGGTGATAAAACAAAGAAAAACGACACGGAAATCGGACGCACATCGGCACATGCAAAAGCCCTTCCACCCTGTTTTGGGAAAAAGAGCCACACAATAATATGCTGCAAATACCCAATTTTCACCACATTTGAAAAGGGAAGAATACTTCTGATCATTGTCCGAACTGTATACCTCCTTTATTTATATATATATATATATACTTATATAAATATTTTTTTCTTTTTCAGAAATGTACTTTAGCCACGAACAGATGACGTAAAACTTCGGATGTGAAAACCCTGATGGACAAAGAAATATCCCAAATCAAAAAGCAAGAAGGAAAAAAAAAATAAAAAACGCGGGGCCGATTTGCGGCGATGTGAGGACACGACGAGGCAGACTTTGATAGCTTATCAGCGGCAGGCGCGAAAACTCCTTCGGCTTGCACTCGCGGCACGTAGAGTCGCAGCCGGCTCAGCAAGCGATAAAAAAAAAAGAGAGTAAAGTCTGGAGAAAAAGAGCGAGAGAGATAGATGGACTACCCGCGGAACCGCTCGGCAGAGCAACCGGCGACGCCAGCAGTTAGTCCCGCATCGCTTCCCGACCGGTGTGCAGTCCTCCGTAATGCTCGTTCACCGACGCCGGCACCAAGTCGCGCCTCTCCGGAGCATCGTCGTCCTCGAAGCCATGCCGTGAGCTGGCTCGTGCCGCTTGTGACATCGTGGTTTTCTGCCCTCCGTCAGCGCGTTGCCTCGCGGATGCCGTGACGACGTGTCGAGTGGACGTCGGTGTGTGTGTCGCCCCTTTTTCAAACAACTGAGTCGGCCGCATTTTTGTGCTCTTGTTAGCAGGCTTTCATTGTGGTGATAGCTTCGCGGGCCTGCGACGTCTGGTAGAACGTCATGCGGTCTGCGTCCGTTTGTGTGGGACGTCGGAGCGGCTTCGTGATCGGTGGGGTCGTTGTGATTTCTATACTCGTCTTCCTGGGGTCCCGTGGTGTGGACGCCGGGGTTGCTGTGCGGACAAGGAATGCCACTAGGACAGGTGAGATTTCTTTTTTTGTCTTGTTGTTGCGATGAAAATTGGGCTGGCGGTGCCATCCGAATAGATCAACGCCCACAGTCTCGCGAGGAGCTTGGAATATTCCTTCGATTTTCTCATTGCTTAATGCGACAGGACAAAATTGGGCGTGGGGTTGTGAGGTGTACGATGTGGAGTAATGGTTTTAGGCGTTGCCGTCCTAGGCTTGACTTTATCCACGAAATGTGGATGTGTTCTCGTTAAAAAAAATGTAAAAAAAAAAAACGGTGTGTTTTCTTGCGAGAATTGCAATCAAGATCAATCGTCTATTTGGAATATATTGGACACTCACAATCCCGTCCACCTTTGCTACTAGGAACTCGATCTTTGCGCGTCGTATAGCTGCAACGTTTTAGTCTCTAAGCTAACTTTGATTCTAAGCACCATATATATAAGGAGGTCTGGCGAGGAAGTGCTCGCATCAAAGTTCTACATAAATCCCAGACTCCTATTTTCCCTAGGTTTTAGCTGAACATTCTTTGTGAAAAAATGTCCGTAGTAACCAAGTGCTTTAAAACGACATGAACACGACAGCTTCACTACCTTTGTCAGTGATAAAAAACAAAACCAAGTCCGTCACGGCTAGTCAATAGTTAACTGTGCGTCACGCCTCCTGCCGGGTTACCGACTTGCATCGGAAAGGTTAGGATGATGTGTCTGCTTAGCGTGGCGTAATCATATAGTTGAACACCATGGGATATAGCCCTCAAAGGGTACGACAAAAATAAAGAGCACGAGACAAACACCCATCTTACCCCCTTGCTGTAATCAGGCCATTCCGCGGAAAGACTATTCTTTCTTTCTCTTTCGTATTGAGCACGTTAAAGAGCGTCTTGGCTTGGTCTCTTAAGTGTAACAAGAGCTTCTACGCCATTTTAGTTTACGTATTTTATATTTATTTTTATCTGATAGCGTGCTTTAGGAATTTGGTAGCTAAACTATACAGGTAAGGAGAACATTAAGGCCCTCTAGGGAAATCCTACTCTGTATGGCTGCCGGGTGGAACATTCTGAATTCAATGAACCTACTGCTTGATCTTTATCTATGGCTGCGTTTCTTCGTAGTGGCCGACGCGGGGAAGTATGTGCACATATAAGTTTGGATGTGGTCATTGTGGTTGGAAACGCGTCCCCTGAAGATTTTGTAAAATATTCATGACGGTTGTATAGTTCACTTCATAAGCCATTCATTATTTTTAAATCAAGTTATTTGCTTTCCTTATTCAACATTTTCTTGTTTTTGTTGCATTCAAATACTCCGGATTGTAAGCGTAGTTCTGGCAGTCACTTTCTGAATTGCAGTTTTTTATTGCACAAATGCTACCAATGTCGCACGTAACAGTTCCGTTTGATGCAACAGTTGCTAATCTTAAGTTTAGTAAATTATCCACACACTCAACTAGTAAATTGACGTTTTCTGGATCACTTATTAGAGGTTCTCGTATAATTCGCCATACAGACTCTTGAATTTACAGGACTTCAGGCAGCTCGCAAAGAAGCAAGTGCTTGCAAAGGGCACTCTATTTTTTCTTTGTTGGGCACATGATTGCTTACCCCGTGTCGCTTGAAGATATCACACTTAAGTTATTTGGCAATTGTTTTAACAAAGATAGATAGATAGATAGATAGATAGATAGATAGATAGATAGATAGATAGATAGATAGATAGATAGATAGATAGATAGATAGATAGATAGATAGATAGATAGATAGATAGATAGATAGATAGATAGATAGATAGATAGATAGATAGATAGATAGATAGATAGATAGATAGATATTTATTGAAGCATGGGGAGGTAAGCCGCAGTTCGTGCTTTCTCTGGCTGGCAACTCCGAGGGGGAGGGTAGAGGGGAATAAAGACGATTAGAAGAAGAGTATGTCACGCGCACATAAACACAACACACACACGCGCACACTCAAAGTTGATCGATCAGACCGCTGTCTTCGACATACTTTTGTAAAGCTTTTAAGACTATGACACATGTTTATAATAGAAACAGTATAAACCCGTAGTGATAATTTAAAACCCCAGAGGTGCATGTGAGTGTTCAATGATACCAGAAATATTTAGTCAGCTGAAAACATATCTCTCGCACGTGTGCAGGCTACTCCTGCAAGTGCACCTGTCGGACTTCACGTTGACCTTATCGTTGAGCATCTTTCGCACGGTATTACGAGGGCTATTTTTCTTTAAACCTCCAATGAGCTGGATACTAAAAGGTAATGTACAAAGTGTTAGCATGCATGAGATCTATATGAATACTACACCCTACTTCATTCGTCCATTACACGTCAGATTTAAGCCCTTATCATCGCGTGGCAAACTTTTTGGGCTCAAAGTAGGTTGCCACCCGGGTTCTTAGTCATCGCATGTGGCGTTAACAAGGCCGTCACTCGCCGCAGACGTGTAATGAGTATAGAGAAAATTGCACGATGCTTTTGGGGAGAGCGATAATGGGAGGTCAGGGAAATATGTATGTGGCAAATTACAGTCTTGTTGACGTGAAGTGGAATGACTGAGAAACCCGGCGACAACCTTCTTTGACGAGGTGTCTCAACGCTTGTGTCACGCCACGAATAAATGCGAACATTTCTGCGGTGATTACGTAGAAGATTAGCTAGACTGCTAATCGAAATGTCGTGCATATGAAAACATTTCATCACTCTTGTTTGTTTTTTTTCCCTCGCTTAAAGTGGATTGCAACATATGCAGCCTTCGGATTCTATGCAACTAAGTGCTGGTTCCGAATCCCTTTTCTACGTGTAATGCCTACTCTCCATGAAACTTAAATTCGCTTAAAGGAATATTCACAAGATGGACCTTTCTGGCAAGTCTTGTGCCGCGAAACCAGGTTTCGGGAAATAGATGCGCCGTTTGAACGAGGCGGGCAAAGACGCCTGCTTCCGAAAAAGGATGCGCGCGCTTCTCGACCTCGAGGCGAGATTTTGCTGCAACTTCACCGAGGCCCGTCAATCACCCGAAGGAGAAATGCGGACGCTGCCAATGAACACTCGGCATAGCTGTGACGTCTGGTATTCGAGGCGGAGCGAGCCTTTGGATGAGCCTGATTTTCGGCCGATCACGTATCTGAGCCAAAGCCGAAAAAAATAAAACAAACCTGGCGGTGAGCAACGACAGGAGAAGCGGTGCGCACGGACGGAACGGGTTGGACGTACGGGCGGTGCGGGTTCGACGCGCGGTGCAGACTCCTCCTCAAAAGTCGCGGCGAGTGCAAGCATTGCATAGAAACAAGACAACTGGAGATGTCTTTTAGCGTTGCGAAAATTCACCAATTTATTCGAGATCGTCCGCCTATTCTTTGACGTTCGAGGTATTTCCTCTGTTTAGAAGGCCTAGGAAACCGAGTGGATCAAATCTGACAAAGTTTATAGAGTGGTATTAATAACTGATGGCGGGTAATCACCTCGAACACAAAACGATTACGCAAATAGACGGGACAAGACACAGACAAAGCTTTACTATCAACTACTATTTAGTATTTCATCTTCCCGATCCCTCGGTCTAGACTTCTTCCCCACCCACTCGACCACTGCGTCTTTTTGAGATTTGATAAATTGGATACAGCTTTATACGCACGTTGAATAAACCGAGGAATATACCACAGAAAACAAGCGAGACATAAACAATCGAAATAATTAAAATGATAAAGTGACCTAAGAAATGAACACAGCACCATTCACATACGAGTTACTGGCCTCCGCACATCACAATTAAATTCCACTACGAGTCAGTGGGCTTCGGAACATTGTAAATAATAAATTTAAAAAAAGAAAACGTGTTCAAAGGCCATTCGTTATGAGCCACTGGGTCGCAGCACACCGTAGATTTTTTTTTTATTAAGCAGGATCGTTAAATAGGGGATAGTTAGCTTTGTGTGTGTATTTTCCCGTCTCGTTGTGTAATCGTTGTGTACAAGCAGTTTCGTCCCCATCAGTGACAATGTACCAACTAGATAAAATCGATCCGGTAATTCTTTATGAATGAAGCAGTCTGTTTTTCTCACGCTGTACGTACTTTATATCATTTGCTGCGAAACGCTTCATATTTTCTGTGCAGATGACAAGGGTTTGGCGAAATTCTCGTGCTCAAACTCGACGAGTGAACGTTTCAGTTTTCGCGCGTGAACAGACCGATTCCGCAAAATCTCAATTTCGCAAAACCCTTGCACTTTGAAGTAATGCACCGTGTGAATAAACCCTAAGATGCACAACATGGTGCACAACATTATTTACAACATGTGGCACACAGGTCTATAGACATTTTCCTTCATGTTCTTTAATTAAGTATAAAAATATAAATGTAATAGCCTCTGAGGCAATTTTGTCGGTACACGAATCTGCCCATATGTATCTCAGCAATTTTTTAATACAGAAAGCCGTATTTTTCCGTGAAAGACGTTTCAGATAAAAACTGTGATATATTCCGGCACAGAAATTTTTCTGGTCTCAGATCTCTTTGTCCTTTCACGCAACCGACAATATGGCGCATTTATTCGATACGCGCACGGTCAAACTTCAGGTGGTTTATTTTCGTAAACATTCATTGCTTGGGCAGAATAAAAATATTTACTTCGCTAAACTCTTTGAAATTTACTAAAGATTAAAGCAACTTGTGAAGAACCTGTGTTGTTTCATTATCAGTGGGTGCGATTGCATGAAAAGAAAATACAAATTGGTATTGTCCGTGTCCTGGCCGTGAACGTAATTATTGTGAAAACGGAATTCACCGAGACGAAAGTCGCTGTGCTCCTGACTTTGAAAGAGCAACGGGATTAAACGAAAATTATGGTGATTGCTGCTCTAACAATGTCATACTTGTGTTCACAATAAACGGCTTGGCGACGGGAAATGTTGAGTTGTGTTTTACCGGGTAATATAAACATTTTAAGATATTGGTCTTAATTGCAGTGTATTTTCTCTGAATAATCCCTAATGTTGAGACTCCTTAATAATATGCAGACCATCTTAGTAAACTAATTTATATTCGTAAAAAAATTACTCCCCGAAAGTGCAAGCCATCACTTTATACGGCCTGCTTGGAGGCGACTGAATAACAAAGAAAACAAGGAAACTTATCTTCGAAAGAAAAGTTGTGTTCATGCGTGTGTTCAATAGATTTTTTCCACGGGTGGCGAACGGCATGTCATGCTTTGAAAGCCATTTGAGTGTACATAGATGTCCGCTTGTTTCATTCCTGAATTGGTGGTGAATCCTGTGATTGTTTTCTACCATTCCGCGGTTTGTAACTGCCCGGTCATAGGCAATGCATTACATTCCGTTTTTAACGATTAATTCGTTTGGCAAGGATAAGAACCTGCATTACAAAATGATCACTACCTCAGCTATAAATTTTTCTCGCTTAAAATAATATAATTACAGTTATAATAGCATGGCTAAGCTACAAGTGCAGTGAGCTTTTTACTTAAAAAGAGCGCACCCGCTTAAGTGTAGCTAGTTATTGTTAGAGTTACAAAATGCTGCGTAGTTTCAATTTATTTCGTTGTAACCTGTTGCGTGTGGGTTCCTTGATCTCAATCGCGACATAATTTTATTATTCAACGAGACATTCATCAGGATAAGTAGAAAACGTATCCTCGAACGAATGCAAGTAGAATATCCGGCTTGCTTGAGCATAAACGTTCAGAGAACTGCCAACAGCTTCACTGACATGGCCTGTCAATAAATACTTCAAAAAAAAAACAGTAACGCTGGAATTTAAGAAAAAATATATATATAAAAACGCTAGAATATTGCCAACCTCAAAACTTCGATTGTTCTCTTACGATATCATGTTGCACAAGGAAGCGCTAGGTGTCTATATTTGCTGCGGTTGTCAAGAAACAAGCAAATAAACATACCACCAGAGCCTTGTGGTTTGTTTTTGTCCATTGCCAGGATAAAGATCATGCATATTTCAAAAGATAAGACAGCTAAATAAAGAAACTTTTTTTGTTAGTAGTTCATTGAACTTTCGGATAGAGAGCGCTGACGCACTCACCGTCAGTGCATGGATTCAATTTGCTTGGTGTCTGCTTCAGCGTGCTTGCCGCTGTGTTGGTATTTGATGTCGTTTTCGCCTAATGTTTCGAGAAATATGTAGTCCCTTGCCGCGCAGAGCCATTTAAACATACTGTGAGGGTTCGATAACTACAAAGTTATATTGAGCATAAATGCGGACGTTTTTTTACGAATACCTTATGATGAATTCGGCCATGTTCATCATTCGGCCAGGTTTTGCGGCGGAAAGACTGAACTGATTTCATATGAAGATTACCATGGTCCATGGCTATACCCTCTCATACTAGTTTCCAGAAAAGTAAATTTAAAAATACACTAATTTATTGATGCGTAATAAGTGATCAAGCTGAAACCTGGTTAGCAATGTGCTGAATCGCGAAGAGATGATCTCAGAAGTCTACTGTTCACCGTTTGATTTTTGCAGAGACTAGGGTTCTGTAAACTTCGCAGACTAAAAAATAATCATGGAATTACGCAAATATTATAAAATTGAAGGGATCTTGTCTGGACTTGTTTGTTTTAAGGAAATTAGGTACTGGAAAAATATTTCAATAGTTTATTGCACGCCAGGTAGTCGATATATTTAACTATCGGCTGTGCTAAAGTACTAATAATCAACATTTCACAATGTTGGGCTTACGAAATAAACAATCGGTTATGAAAAAAAAAACACTTATGACTTACCTACGATATGAGTTAAGTGACAGGCTTATAGAGGTGAAGTGTCACATATGTATACCGTAAAAAGTATTGCTAAATAAAATTAAAAGGCGCCAAAAGAGAAAGGGGATAGTTTATTGAAATATACTTGATCCCCGGTCCCGTATAGTGCCAAAAGAAAATAACCTCCGGCAAATTAATTCAAAATCGACTGTCGGACACCACTTCATGAACCTGTGTAGACCAATATATTTTTCTTTATTTTTTTTAACAAAGGCGCATCATGCATCGCTAACCCCTTAAAGTAATTCAAGGTATCGACAACGTTGCACTCGGGTTACTTCCATGTAGACGTCTTCATTTCGGCGTCACATATCAGGGGTCACAAGGAACTAACTCTCAAGCTCAAGATACTGAAACCCGAGACAGGGGCAAAAAGAAGATAGCTGTGTTTGAGACCATGTGTTTGTTTTTCGTTTTTCGCTTCCTTCTCCGGTTTAGTATATCGCTTAAAAACCGGCTCACCGTCCTAATAAGGTTTTGTCTTCATCTCTCAAGCCGTCTGTGTAAGCTTTTTTTACCGGGAGAGCATATATCTTTTTGTGGCAAAAAATAATTTAAAAAGACTGCCTAAGAAAATCGTTTATGCAGTAGAATGACGCCAGACAGGAGACCCAGCGTGTTTAATTCACTTCATAAATAAACCAATCAAGCAAGCGAGTGTTTGCATTAAATCAATAAAGAATATAAAAGACATATAGGAATAGTATCTTCAACAAACAAACTGCCTTATGTTGATGGAATAGTTGTACCAAAGCACGAGGCGAAAAACAGGTTAAAAGTGCGTTGCCTATTTTCTCTTCGAGTACGCAGATATAAACAAAAGCAACTGGTTTCGATATTGCAAAGCACGATGTTTGCAGGAAACACACACACGTAAATATACGCTGATTTTTCTTGACCGACTTGTTTCGCATAGAGTACATCCACATCGCATCCTAATAATGCGAGCACCAATGTATCTTGCGCTTCTTATTGAGAATGTTCTGCGCAATTGATTAAGCAAACCCGCGTTGTCATAAGCAATCGGCCTCTCCACCTCTGTGTTCCGTTATAGTCATCTGCATATGTTCGATATGCAAAATAATTTGTTCTCCTATATAGTTAAGCACCACGAAAATAGAAAGCGCAAAATACAAGGACAAGTGGAAGACTACACAGGAGAAGCGATTGCTCTCAACTGACGTTTTAATTGGGAAGAGGACCAAGACAAAATCAAGCATTGTGAGTCACTTTCATCACAACAATATAAATCTTTGAATGTCTAACAAAGATGGAGGATTTGTTGCAGCACGTCAGGATATCTACCTAGAAAATGCGGAGGTGTCCTTGAGAAAAAACTTCAACCACCTGCCTGATTTCAAATCGAAACTTGGCAAGGCAAAGGCTCTTCAACTGTGCCATAGGCTGGATTTAAACCAACTAAGAAAACAAATCATCGCGTCCAAAGGGACTCAATTCGTGTTTTTTTTTTTCACGGCCAAAACCCGTAAGGACGGATGCCCTTTTTGCCTAATTCGGACTGAGAAGGGATCTTGGCAGGGTGACATGTCGCGGTTCTTCTTGCGTTTTTCCATTCTCCAACTTAATGACCCATTCTTGGTATCCAACTCAGAGGTAGTAATTCGGTACCTGAAGAACAATTCAGCCCAAAAACGCTACGGGGTTTCCCTAGATGTAGAAGAGTTATTTTGTTTAATGCCGCACAGAGAATTGTCTGACACCGTCGGCGAATGCATGGACTCTAATGGAGCTCTAGGTTTTCCAAACTTCTGTGGCTTACCGGTCGCGTCTTTCTTATAGCTTTTGAAGTTTTATTTGTGCTTCGCTTTTGTCATGCTCTCAGGAGAGACTTACAAACAGAAGAAAGGAATCTGCTTTAGGTCATGCGTTGCTCCCATGTTGTGTAACATTTTTCTTTCAAATTGTGGCAGGGGCATAGTCCAGGGTTTGACCTCCTATCCAGTCGAACGCATATTTAGATAAGTTGACGACAATTTTGTGCTAATGACAAAAATGTCTGTCGCAAACGAAATCAACACCATCGAAAGGATATTTATAGGTCAGGCCCACGGACTCAACTTCACCCACGAGACTCCGACTAACAACAACCTCCTGTTTCTTTATATGCAATTTACCTCTCAAACTGGCCACGTCTGTTGGATGTATTCACCCAGATCTAAGAAACGAATACTTCAGAATCAATACGCACAATCACACCTCGTCAAAAGAGACGTACTGTCTAGTTCTTTTTTTTAACTCTGCCCTGAAAAAGTCTTGTATTCATTCAGCAAGGAAGAGCTTTGAGGCGAAAGTATAACTGCTCAAGGCGTGACGCGTTGCTGAATAAATGATCAAACCAAACAAAACAGGCAAGAGAATTGTACGAAAAAGAAGCCGACCAGCGGTTGTCCCTACATTCACCGTATATCGCATAACTTCAAGAGAATTGCTTCCGAATACGATGAGCCGGTTGCGTTTTCAGCCCCTGACAAGCTGAAAAAGTTCTGTCCCAGAGTCAACACCCAGTGCAAAATGAGTGAAAAATGCGGCGTTAGACACTGCCACAGATACGTCAACTGTTGCAGCGGAGTCGTGTATGAAATACCGTTCACCTCCCGATTGAAAAATCTAATTTGTATGACAAACTTTCTGTGTCTAATGAACACATATGAATCATACAAGATATATGAGAACCGTATAAGAACCATATAAGAACGATATAAGAACTATATAAGGCATATAAGAACCATATAGGAAACTTGTGAGAAGTTTCTTATATTGTTCTTATATCTTCTGTATATCTTATATAGTTCTTATATAGTTTTAGATGGTTATTATATGTTCTTATATATCTTGTATGTTTCATATGTGTTTATTGGACACAAGAAATTTCTCATACAAATGGCTTTTTCACTAGGGCTGTGGGAAGGTTTATATGGGACAGTCCGGAAGATGCGTTACCGTAAGATTCAGAGAACATGCGCTACCCTAGTGAAAAAGCCATTTTGTATGAGAAACGTCTTGTGTCCAATAAACAGATATGAATCATACAAGATATATAAAAACCATATAACAACCATATATGAACTATTTGAGGACTACATAATGTATATAAGAACATATAAGAACCATATAAGAAATTTATAAGAAATTCTCAAATGTTTTTATAGGGTTCTCATTTCTTCTTATATATCTTATATAGTTCTTATATGGTTCTTAAATGGTTCTTATATGTTCTTATATATCCTGTATGATTCGTATATGTTTATTGGACACAGAAATTTCGCATACAAATGAGATTTTTCAATCGGGTACATCTCAAATCCTCTCCGTCAGGGCATCTCGCTATACGTGTGAAGGACTGAGGATGCGCTCCGCTGCTGTCCAGCACAAGGATTCTGAGGAGGTGTCCTGATGAGCGAACTCGCGATATTTTTAGGCTGAAGTCATTGCGACCAAAGGAGATGCCTGCATCAATGCTCCATCAGTGATTTTGTCATCAAAAGAATTAGAGTACGCCAAATATTTTCCTTATTTTTTAAAATTTGTTTTCGTTCTTTTTCTTTTTACATCATTTTAGTTCTCACTTTGTTACTTTAATCATGTACACTCAAACCCGTTTATAACGAACAGCAGGAAACGCCAGGATCAGTTCGATATAGCAAGTAGTTCGATATAGCAAAACCCCTTAATAACGAACTTCCACAATGCGTTCCTTATACACGGGTCATATCGCCAAAAGTAAACAAATAAACTTGTGCCGTTTACCACTCAAGGAATCCAGTTATTGATTTTTTGGTGCATGCGTGCAGAGTTTTTTTTTCTTTTTGGTTATCTCCCTTTCTGAATCGCCTCTGTTCGTAAGCAAGAGCTTTGCGCTAATTTTTTTTTCTTCTGTGCCCCTTTGGAATTGGTTTTCTTCGCTCATTTTTGTTCGCGGCTTGAGCTTTTTGAATTTTTTTCCTTCCTACTTTTTTGGGGGGAAAGGAACTGACTCTAGTAGGTTACAAGTCAAGAAAGTAGCGGCAAATGCCCCTCGAAGGGAATCATATATCCCTCCGCCACCTCCGCATCCAATAGCGTCCCATCGTTTCCGTGACGTCGCGGCCAACGCGCGAGGAGGGTCTTGCCTTTCCGTACATATTTGCTTTATCTTTCGACTTTGACTTAGCATTGTGGAAGCCACGAGAGGGAGATGAGTCATCCCCTCCGACGGAAACAAAGACGACTTTCGGGGATTAGCTTCCCCCTCCGATTGATACAAAGGCTGCTTTCAGGGGCTCGGTTCCCTCTCCGATTAATACAAAGGTCGCTTTCTTAAGAAGTGGGGGTCGGAGACAAGTTGGCACCACTCTGTGGCCATTATCTATCCATTGAAGCGGAACAAGGAGCGTTTCCAGTGAACTCTTCTTTCGACTGCGGAGGGTTTTGAAACCGGCGCACCACGCTTGGGGAGGAGCTTCTCCTAAACCGACTATAGAAGACGATTGTTTGCGCGTTTTTGGAAGCCTTGCCAGTGGGAAAGAGTTCGCTATACCCAATATGTTGTTCGTTATAAAAAGTACTTTTTACATGCATTTTTATTAGAATTTTTCGTGAGTTCAATATTGACAATAATTCGCTGTACGTGGGTTCGTACTAAACGGGTTGCATTGTACACCTTTTATTCCTGTTATTTTTAATAATTTTCTTAATTTTATCATTCTTTAATTTTCAGTCTTCTCAGATACTTTCGCTCTTTTCACGAAAAAAAATATTTGTCGCTTTTAACGTTAGGGCTTGTGATGTCTTTGTCTTTGTCCTCTTCCGAATTAAAGCGTCAGTTGAGCGAAAGTGTTTGTCCCTGTCTTCCGCGCTTTCAATTTTTGTGATGTTCAATATGCATCGGTGCAAGCGCTAATCCTGTGACTCTTCACAAGCATCCGAACCGTTTTACAAAACCAACTGCCGAAGTTGTTCACATAACGTTGACATGCAATAAGGTAGTAAAAAGAAGCATCGGAACACACTTTACTAAGTAAGGTAGGAAACGTGACGAGCGCGGGCGAAGACGAAACAGCGCGGTAGCCACGCATGAGTGCCTCATGCTGAGTAGACAGGCTCACCTGCCTTCAACACATGCGGAGCGGAGGCCGAACGACGGCACCGCCCATAGGCGCCCTGCAGCGCGCGCTGCGCGCCTCGCGGTAAGCGCGTGCTGACGGGAGGGTTCACCAGCTTTGTATCGCACCGTCTAAACTGTTGCTCATGGCAGACGATAAGTAGCTGACGACACGGTGAACTGCGCTACATCAACACTTAGCTGCATGTGAGAACCGGCCTATACCCACAAAGCCTGGCGATTTGACGACAGAGCAGTGTTGGAGGTAACGCGTTACTAGTAACGACGTTACTGGTAACGCGTTACATTTTTCGCTAACGCAGTAACGTACTCGTTAGTATTCTGAATGACTAACGAGTAAAGTATTTTCGTTACTTTTTTACGGTATCGGCTATCAAATTACGTTACTCGTTACTCGTTACTTTTGACCAAAACTGGTGAAATACATTAGGTATTTGGAAAAAGGTCACGACGCCTGATCTAACGTTTAGAATAGAAATATTGTGCATAAAACTGGAGACGTTAGGGGAACTAAATTTAGGTCACTAAGCTCAATGGAGGATCTAGCTTCTCTCCTCGAGGGGCAACTACTTGCGCTCGAGCACGCAATGCCCAGGCAATGCCGTATCGTGCTGCTAAGACTTTTGAACCTCTGATTTCCTAAAACGGTGGGTTTCCACTTATCAGTCCATCTATTCACCCATCCATCTCAGAAACCTGCACAAGCTTATCGCTGCACGGAACCAGCATCCGTCACAGTAAACTTTAAAAAAAAAATCTTTCTGATCAAAAGAGACATCCGTTAAAAAGCGACACTATCTCGCTTCTCGAAGGCGAAAAAAAGCTTCGGCTACCAGCTAATTCCGTTCGGTCTCCTCTTTTTTTTTTTTCATAGTGTCACCAACCACAAGGCTTGAACGAACGACTGCGTTACAGCCACCCTCCCTCCCCTCCTCCTCTTCCCCCTCTGCTTTGTGCAGCAGAGGTGGACAGCGGGGGGGGGGGGGGGGGGGACATCCGTTTAAAACAGTGCACAACTAGTGGCGAAGCGATTTGCTCGTTTCTCTAGTTACAAAAAACAAAAAAACATAAAAAACACCTTTTGTGGAACTTTTTACTCTCGCTCTCCCCCTCGCTGCCTGAAAGTTCCGGACCCACTTTTGCACACAGAATAATCTTTCGCTTGATGAGTCTTTACTTCCCTAAGGTCATAAGAAAAAAATAAAAGAAGTTTTAAACCTGAAAAGAAAACTTACAAACACGAAACCTTGTTGTTGTTGTTTTTTGCCGAAAATCTAAGAGTTATTGTTGGTAAGAGGCAGCAAGCGATTATAACTAGGGTTCCGCGTTTTCGGTATCTATTTTTCATCAGATTCGGGGGTTATATATCGGTGTTTATTTTTCTCTCTTGGAATCGGTGTTTTTCGGTGTTGAATTTCAATGCTGGAAAAAATCGGTGATTATCGGGGCTTGTGTTGCAAAGCGACTGCACAATTGCCAGAAAAACCACGGACCTCACATTACACACGTTTATTGTACACACACCAAACACGTCACACAATGCGCACACATATGGAAATAACAGAAAGCGTGACGCTTTCAGAAGCATAATATCAAAACTTAAACTTATTGAAAAAAAATTTACATGTACATTGTCAGAGACTTGTGAGTCATCGGAGCACGTTCCTTGCGGCTGAGGAAACGCAGTCCAGATAACGCACGTTCCACGTTCGGGCTTGAAACGGGGATGGCAAGAAATTCAAAAGAAGCTTTTGACAAGACCGGCCATTCCTTGCTGTGCGCTCTCCAGAAGCTGCCAGTGCAAACTTCTGCCGATGGAACTTTATGGAGATGGAACTTGACACAAAACCTTGAAATCGTCAAATTCTTGGACGTAGTCCTCCATTGCTTTCCGTTTTCTACCCACACTAACGGGCAAGCGAAACTCGTCCGAGCAGTGACTACGAAGTGGGCTGCGAAGTGGGAGGGCAATAGGGCGTGGACCCTATTGCCCTCCCCTTCCCCCGCCCCTTCGCCTTTCCTCCCTTTCTCCCATATACCAGGAAACCTATGCCTGGACAAAAGACTTGAAAACCGTTGGGCTAAAAAAGATAAGGGAAGGGAACGGGGCAATCAACATGGTTTCAAAAGAAAGGGGCGACCCCAAGGACAGTTCAGTGGGGCTGTGTTCCGGGTCAACGAGAAAAGAAAGCGGGCTAAAAGATTCTTTCAACAAAGCTGGCATTTTTTTCCGTAGCTTGAATTCGGTGTTTCTCGGTTTTAACCGATTCGGAAAAAAACGCTTCGGGGTTAATTATCGGTATTTATCGGTATATACCGAAAACACGGAACCCTAATTATAACCAGTGTGCTGGTAACCGGTCTCCTGTTCCTCACAGTGAAGTAAATCACTCTTACTAAAACCGGCGTAAGGATGAGGGGTGTTGGTTGGCTGGTTGTGTTCCAGCAGTCCCCGTTCTCATGCTGCCAAACATATGTACTCGAACACAAAAGTAACGTAAAAGTAACGTAAAAGTAACGTTCGTTCTTTTTGAAAAGTAACGGTAACGGTATATCGTTACGTTTGTAAAAAAGTAACGTAGCTGAATAACGTGTTAACTTTTACCAAACTAACGAGTAACGCTCTTTCGTTACTTTTTTCGGTAACGGGCACAACACTGCGACAGAGCCATAGAGTGTCTGGTCGCAGATTTGGAGCGCGAGGATCTGGTAGCACAGAGCATCAAAGAGTCATTCCTCGGGGAACTTGGACGTCAGGGCAAAGCTTTTGCCGCCACGAGGACCCGAAACACACTTGTTCGCTCGGAAGAAGTGTGTTTCGGCGTCTCGCCGCAGCGGGGCGCCAGTCACGTGGCTCTCTTCTCATCCCTGTCTGCCGCTCCATTTTTTCCATTTCGGCGGCCGCTTCTCGTGGTGGTCTGCCATACTTTGTCAGTATGTTGGAGGCTATGGTACCACGCATTTGCCAAGACGCGGAAGGGCGAGCAGAGCGACGAGTTGAAGCCACTTAACGGCGCGCACGTCACGTGATTTCAGAGATGGCAGCGCTTATGCCACAGTGGTGAAAATGTCTACAGATGTGCATGCATTATTACCCAAATGTATAAAAAAATCTTTAGCTCATAAACATTTAGATGTTGAAGGGCTTAATGCAACACGCTGAATTCATGATGCCGCTGCGACGCCTCAATGTTGTAAGGGTGATTCAAATATTTCTCCGAAACCAGCTATCTTCGAACTTCTCTCCTCCGCACTGTCTTATCAGCGCTGTTCGTACGAAGTCTCTCTAGTAATTTCTGTGGAAGTTTGCACAAGCTAAGTCTGTTCAGTTGTGACTGCAGTGCGATAAACAATCCATGCCCCTCTTGCGAGTTTCACAAGTTGAGGAACCGTTGCCTTTTTTTGGTCTGAGGGTCTGCCTTCTGTCGATATTTATTGAAGACTTTGTTCACAGAATGGAGGAAGTGTTTTCTTGCAAATAGGTGTGTATGAATTACTATGAAAATTCGAGGAAGGATGTGCATGGCTCACCGATAAGAATAATTTCTTGTTTTCGGTGTTTATTTTTTCTTTCAAATCCAGAAATGTTTTCTTTTTTTTATTGTGGGGAGGGGTTATTTTGTTTCAGATTTGGTGTTTTTTGTGTCAATTGGTTAAAGGGAACTTGAACCACTTCTTTCAAAAATAAATAGAGGTTGATTCTAGCGTATTTTTTCCCGTGAATCTGAATATCACGTTCGTTTTCCATTAAAATGTAACAAAACGGAAGGAACCACGAAGAAGCTCCGAACAGTCGTGTCGTCATAAAAGGGCCTTTCGACCGCGAAGCGCGTATCGCTCGAAGGTTGCGCGTGCAATGGTCAGCTTGCAAGGTATACTCCCCGCTCTGGTACCAGTCGTGACGTCTTTTTCAGCCTTTTTCAAAAATAGTAAGAGTGCGCGTGCATAGCTTTGACAGGCGATGGAGATGCGCGAGAGCGGAGATTTCGAAAACTCCTTTTGTGACGTCACACTCCGTGAAGAAGGGCCTTCAGCGGTTCTTTTGAAAATGATTTTCTGTAGCCTCCATGCACCGAATGAAAAACAAAAATCGATATTCGAAATTCTGGAGGTCAAATGAAGATGATTCAAGCGTGTTTCCTCAAATACAAAACCGCTTCAACTTCCCTTACAATGAATATGTAAAAAAAAAAATACCCCCTGCAACAACAACAAAAAAGCGTTTTTGTTTAAAAAGAAAATAAACACCGAAACCTCGAAACCCTACTCATAAAGAAGAAGCCGGATGTCCGTCCGCGTTCGCGACTCATGTCAACATTCATTCTGCAGGGAAGCTGTTATGTCGGATAGACAAGTGACAGGGGATGATGTGACAAATCATTAGGGAATCAGCCAAGGTTTTTCCTATGCAATAGTTCGTGGCAGAATTGAGGTTAGAAAAAATTTGATTCAAATAAATTCTAGAAAGAGTGTGCGGAAAAAAATGTTTTATCACCCGCTTATGCCAGAGAATATTTCAGACGAACTAGGAAGTAAAGGCCATTTAACTTTCATTTTTAGATGTACTGATGCTTACCCATGGGCGTCATATACGGGTGCTCTTTCTCGCTGTGGTTTCTTCTCTCTTACGTTTTATTTTTGTTTGCGTCTGCTCTTTCGCTTTCTCATTCTAGACTTTTTTCTGAGGCAGCAAACTCGGATCGCAACAGGGGTTGCCGTCTTCCTCGAGTATTGGGTGATAAACTCGCAATCACTGCTGCTGTGTGATTGCGGTGAGTTCTACCAACGCCTCATAGATAACAAAGTCGTAGTGCTGAACTTCTGCCATTACCTAAAACGTACGGGGCCCTGTTGCTTTGGTGTTTCGCTCCAGATGTATTTTCTAGGAAGGACCTAATCCGGTTAATAAATTAAGTGGAACCTCATTTCCTTTTGTGGCCCTAAGTCGTAGCAGAACGAATCGACCCTACGTCACCAGCTAATTGCTGTACTCTCTTTCACGACATCACATTGGCACGAAGAACACGCTGATACATAGTTGGCTGCCGTTTCTTCCCTCTTCTGTCTGCAACTTTCTCTCGTAAGGCAGCATGAAGACCAGACCGTTTCCAAGAAGCGTATGACTTGTATCATACAGACCTATCTTCCACCGTGACCTATCGAAGGATTGCCTTCTGTTGGAAGCTGTGGAATCCCAGCACAGTGACGTACACGAGGGCGAGCTCCTTGCTTTCGATTGCGCCTCAACTGCACGGGCCCTCGTGGAAGGGGTGCTAAAGTCGAAGCTACGCGCTCGCGCTACTTGCATATTCTGCGGTCTAGAGTGGCGAAACAATAGCGAGTTTTAGTAGGCCGTGTTTCCCCCTCCGCTAACCCTCCGCTACGAAGAAACTGCCACTGCGCCAGCGTGCCGATGGCCTTGGCTGTAAAGTTCCGGGTAGCGGAGGGGCTTAGCAGAGGGGAGACACGGTCTACTAAAACTCGCTAATGTGTACCTTTAGTATACCGTTCGTTAGAGCTCAGAGCGGAGAGTTTAGACATTGGGAGGAGCGGGCAGAGTCAGTGCGTGCACCAGATCGCAGGTAGAGGGCTTGGCATGCTCTCTTCGCCAACCAGAAGCCGAAAAGAATCATCCAGCGGTGGTAGCGAGAAACAGTTTAAGAAGAGCGTAAGGGTTAAATGTAGTAACTCTTCATGGTTGAAAATATGGTTCGTGTGATGTTTCGATTATAAACATGAAAAATATGCAAAAAAAAAACGAATGTGCCGCTCGAACTTTGTTTTGCTCGGACAGAGTGTGACAGCTCGGACGGAAGATGTATTTATTTTATTTATTTATTTATTTATTTATTGTATTCATTCATTTATTCATTTATTCACCTCTAAAGGCCCACATCGGTATTACATCGAGGGGTATATAGAATATCATCATAGTCGCACAATGTTTTAATTGTCTGAAATGTAAATGGAAACGGAATCAAGCTAACAGAACTCAATAACGCGTTGCGTGGTGCAAGGTCACGCACACCAGCATGAAGTTATAAGTTATACGTAATGAAAAAGTAAAGCAGAAGAAATATACAGTGCTACCAAAAAAGAAGGTATATGGATATCCTCACAGTAAAGACTTACTCAGCGATGATGGAATTGACAAGTGGAAATATAAAGGCACCAGACGTACACGTAGTACTTAGAAAAGAAAGAAAATAGATATCATAATAGAGACACGTAACACTGAAACAAGCAACTCATTCCAGTCGACTATGGCCTGCAGAAGCGGGAAAATTTATAGAAGTTAGCTTTTGCGAAGGGAATATGAACTTTGTTGGGATGATCATAACGAGGAAAGAGGGGGTGGGATGATGTTATTATCGCAAAATTCAGTTGAAGAGTGAAATATCTTATGAAAATGCGATAGCCTAACAAGATACCTTCTCCGCTAAAGTGCCTGCAAGCCAATTAATTTTTTAAAGTTGTGTGACGCTTACAGGTGTGTATCGTTTTAGTATGAATCGACTTGCACTGTTTTGAAGGTACTCTAGCATGTCATTTAAATACTTTTGATGCGGGTTCCCAAATATAGGTGCGTATTCCAACTTTGGCCTAAACAGAGCTGTGTATGCTAGTAGTTTCGTTTCTGTTATAGCTATGTACAAAGCTTTTCTCATAAATACTAAAGATTAGTTAGCTATTTTAAGAATGTAGTCTATATGATTATTCCATCAAAGATTAGGACTTCGATGAACGCCCAGATTTTTAAATGTCGTTAATTTATCTAATTTTGAATCTATGAGGGTGTAGCTATGATGTAGATTTGAAGAACGGTTCGTAAATGTCATCGTTTCCGATTTTTATAGATTTATTTAAATTTGCCGTGTTTCTCACCTTAGAATATTGCTATTCAAGTGCTTTTGAAGGTCAATGCAATTTAATTGATTAAATATGTGACGGTATACCACACAGTCGTCTGCAAACAGTCGATTTTTTATGAAAGATTGTTTGGGAGGTTCTTGGGCCACAAACGTGGCCCAAGAACATATCCCTGTGGCACTCCAGATTTGACACTTACGAGGGTTAAGTGTCAACGTAATTATTTTTGCGTTAATTTGAAGATATTGAAACTTTTTAATGAGACCTGTGTGGTACACGATCAAAGGCTTTTGCGAAATCTATGAAAACTGCGTCGGTTTGCGAGAATGCATGGATGCTGGTGTGCAGGTCAGTTATCAGCTTGAATAGCTGAGTTTTCATCAGGTGCGTTGAAATTCATGCTGGGTAGGAAAAGATATATTGTTAGTAGCAAGGTGCTTCACCACTGATGAATAGATTATGTATTTTAGAAGTTTAAATTGAACAGATGCTACGGATATGGGTCTATAGTTTGTTGCACAGTTTCGGTTTCCGGATTTATAAATTGGGACTACATTTGCTAATTTCCAGTCGATCGGCAGACAGCCGGTGTCAAGTGACTGCTGGAAAAGGCTGGCAAGCAAAACGCCTGATACACTCTTAGTCAGTTTTAGTAACCTAGAGCATACCCATGCTTGATTTTGTGGGTAGTCGATGAATATCACTGATGGCACCATCAATATTTATACTAATATCGTCCATTTCATCACTTCATTCTGTTTAAGATAACTCATGTAGAGGAAGTTCATCTGTACGATTTACAAAAAAAGTTCGTTTTAGGCTGATTCAAAAGTGAGAGTGTTGCGTCTCCTTTCTGAAACATAAGGAAATTAGTTTTGTTTTTTGTTATTGGGCGGGGGGGTTACTACGCCAGAGCTTTTTGATGTCTGTTCTGCATACGCTAGGCGAGTCATTGTTGAAAAAAAATATAATTTGCCTTTCGTATATCTCGTTTTTGCATAGACGTGCGCACATGTTCGTACAATTGCCAGTCATGGCAATCGTATGAACTCATCCCAGAAAATTTCGGCCTTTCTGAACATTTTTCTTTTTCGGGATCATCCGTTTCACACTTCGCGAAAACCAGGGACAGTTCTCACTTGGGGTGATAACCGCGCTTCGTGATAAAACTTTCACGTATCAGTATTAGTTCGTTTTTTTTATATAAACTGGCAATTGTTTTGAACCTGGGCATGCGTGGCCACTTCCTTACATATTGCGCCACGAAATTGGACCAAAGAATTTTTGGTGGCACCGCAATTTGCCTGAGAATAATCGTAAATGTCCTTCCTGAAATCGACTCTCGCAGTTCTCACAGCATTATAGCTGAAGTAAAGAACTCTATGGTCGCTAATTTCATCAATCAACACGCGCAGTCACGTTTTCGGGGTGGGAGGAACAAGCAGGGCTCAGTACGGCATCATATCGTGTAGGCTGATTGACGAGTTGTTTTTTAATTGAAAAATAGCATTTAACAGATTAATAATGCTTGAAGGCTCTTCTTCTCGTGAACAGGTGGTACACATACCAAGGTTAACCCAATCAATTCCTGGGTACTTAAAATCACCAGCCACATTAATTTTTGAACGTGGATGCTTTGATTGAATATGTTCGAAGAAAGGGGTACATTCATTCACAAATTCATAGGTAGAATCAGGCGGGCGATAGCAAACACCGACTACATTTTGAAAAGAAACACCAGAAATAGACACCTAAAGGGTTTCAAGAGGCGAGTCAATGGCCAGCACAGTGCAGGTTATGTCCCTGAGGACCGCGATGATAACACCACCAACCCCTTTGGTCAATCGGTCTTTACGATATATGTTGAAATTCGTGTTTAGTATTAACCCAGAGTCTCGAGTCCTATCGGAAAGCCATGTTTCGGTTCCAATGATTACTACGGGTGAACAAGAAACGATGGTGCCTCTAGCTCATCTCTGCTTTGATACAAGGCTTCTGAAATTTGCCAAAATAAAAAGATGGCGTCCTTCCCTCCTGGGGGCAACGGGTTTTGGGGGCTTGGGATTGCTGTTGAATCACTGCGGACGCTCATGTGCCGCGTCAGTGACTCTAGGCTCTCTCGAGATAATCAATACACTATCAGTTTCGGCATCCTGCATCTACACCAGGTTGTTCACATAAACTTTTATCATAATCCGAGTTTACTCTATCGTTTGTAGTTCGCACCGACTTCCCGAAATCCCATAGCTTCTTCCGAACTAGCCTTCCTTTTGGCGAGCAGTCCTCTTCGATCCAGGCTCAAGGACTGTTAGTTGGCTTTAGCCTCCATGCCCCATAAAGTAAATCTTGCTGGCTTTTAAGTTTACAAAATTTAACAATTATTGGCCTGTGAAAGCCTTCTCTCCTTTGACCAATGTGGTGTGCTCGTTCTATATCACCGGTGTTTATCTGCGAACGGTCCGAAAAGAAGCTGCCTGCTATACGCACTGTCTCTGGATCATGACTCATTTCCTCCTTCTGGAATTCCTTTGATAAGCAGGTTACTTCTTCTCTTTTGCTTTTCGAGCGCGTCTACAGCACCATGTAATCCATCAATTTCTTGCTCTTTTGAAGACACTTGCCGGATTTGATTCTTAATTTCTGTAACCACCTCGTTTCTGTTGCATTGCCTCGATTTTGCCTACCGCGATTTTAGTTATAGACACCCTGTTTGTTAAGTCTCCGATCCCCGACGTGAGTTGGTTTAGTTTGTCCGTAGTCTCTTTCTGATGCCTTGCCTTTTCAGAAATGACAGTGTTCAGTTTTTCAAGTATTTGATCCAGCTTGGTATCATTCGGCCCGGGGTTTGCCTCGATATCGCCGGAACATTTCAGCAGTTGAGCAATGCAGGACTTTACTAGCAGAATGTGCGTTGTGCACTGGGGAGCACCTTGCGCAGAAATGAGGCACTACCTGCAAATATTAAGGGCTCATCCTTCTTTTTTCTGCAGATTTTGGACGAAACCTACCCACACAAGCTCTATAAGTACAGAGGTCTTCGCTCATTGTTAACAGAGTGCACAAAGACAGTACTCAGAACAGTTAAGATTTGCGGTCGAGAAATGACTAGAAAATACAGCAACATAGTGGTGGGAAACACAACTCACATACGACAAGAAAACTTTCAAATTTAGCGTGTTAGACGCTTGGTCGCCAGTCCCGCTTGACTCGATGTAGCCGGACGTTTTTGTAAGATCAATGTTGCGGTGTCGCTGGTTGTCCGATGAATCCGATAGCGAAGCAGCACGTAGCAGTCCGCCTTGCTGACAGCGTTCCAGAGAGGCAATAACCGGTTCTGATGTTCGGGTGACTACGACGAAAAAACCTTCAAAGTTGGCGTGTTAGACGCTCGACCGTAATTCGACGCCTGGCGTACGGATTATGTCGGTCGTTTCTCTGGTCGCGCTCTTCCACAGTGATTTCGGATGACCGTAATTGAAACATCACTTGCACCATCTTTTCAGTCACCGAGAGTTACTGCGACGCACTTATTAATTTAGTTCTCGCAACCACCGCCAGGGTAATATTTCCGGCTTCTGGATGGTTACATTCGAATTTGTGAAGACGCGTTGGAACACGTCCAGCTTGCTTCGGCCAATGGCGCCTCCTCATTTGCCTTCTATGCTTCTCAATTAATGACCAAACTCTCTCTATATACGGCTCTGCTAGAGCTTTCCTTGCTAGCGGAGCTAATGTCGTCGCTTCGAAGCATGTACAGACCCTTTCCAATATTCAGTGCCATATGATGGATCATATAGCAGTTCAATGTTTGACAAACCAATGGCGGTAATGAACATGTAGTTCATCGGGCACCGTCATTTTTGCAAGTCGACGGCAGGCGAGGAAGTGTTCACTGTGCATTTCTTTCCCGATATCTTTTAGTTTCGATGGTGAGAAAGGTAAAACCAGTCATACCAAAGCTCCGAACCTCCGACCCACATAGACGCCTTGGTAAAATTCTACACAACAAATGGCTTTAGAGGCGTACTTATGTTCCGCCCACAGATTGACTGAATCTGAGTTGTAAATGAACGTTTACGAAGCTCTAGTGTTCAATTCCTGCGTCGTATTGAACTACTTGAATGTATAGGCCTCGCATCACCCGCTTAGTTGAATCTTCAACGTCTTGCTTCAGCAGTCACGTGAAGGCTGACCTTTAGTAAGGCGCAGATGCCATTCCTCAGATGACGATAGTAATCAAAGTAACCAGACTGAATTTCGAAAAGGGTCTATTGAGCACGCGTCCGCTGGGTCCGCATTTTTCAGTGTACGATGTAAACAAAAATGTCGTTCGTTGTCGCACTGGTGTACCGTCGCTGCCGAAGTCTCCACCTCACCGCTCTCATGCAATAATAAAAGTAGCCTCCTTGGGCGGTTGTTGAGCGTCGAGCTCACAATCTTTTTGTACCCTGCGTCCCCTTGGAGGAAGTTCCGAGCTTTTTTATTTTTCTTTTCATTTTTTTTCTACCACTCTGCCACGCATGCGCCTTCGTTTCGTGTTACGGACTAAAAGTTTTCTGGCTGACTGCCGAAAAAAAAATGCTCAGGCGTTCAAAATTTTAACGGAACACATATTTGTGATCTTTGGCCTCGTATTATCACCAATTCAACAGCAGGGATATCAGTGGCCAAGAGAGCTTGCGCACACCAGCTCGGAGTACGTGGAGCGAAAGCTCGCGCTGCAGAACCCACGATCCTGGGTTCAATTCCCACCTCTGCCCGTTTCGATCTGGATGAGCATCGTACCGGCGTGGGGTCGTCTATCACTACTGCGTGATGCACGTTAAAGATCCCAGGCTAGCGGTTGTACTGCACTGGCTAAATGTCTCATCTGCAGCTGGGAGACTCCGTCGCCCGTTGAGGGAGACCAAGTTCTAGGCTGTGTAAACATGCAGCACAACCCAATTTCTTTTGGGGGGTGGGTTCAATCCCACCCCTGCCCGTTTCGATCCGGATGAGCAAGGTACCGGCGTGTGGTCATGTATCACAATTCCGTGGCGCACGTTAGAGACCTCGGTCTAGCGGTTGTACTGCACTGGCTAAATTTCTCATATAGAGGTGAAACACCAGGCCTGGCTTGCCATAAACAGCGTCTCAGCTGAGACTGGGAGCAAGAAAGCAATTCCACAACCAGTTCACGAACTGAGCGGGACACAAACCGCGTCTCAAGACGCTCGCGCGCGCCAGCTTCTGTAGGGCTTTCTTTCACCCAGTCTCGGCTGAGGCGCTGTTCTAGCAAGCCGACCCAAACACCCATTGGGCCTGGCTACATTTCCGGTCAACGTTCTTCCGGCTGAATAAACATACACACAACTCAATTACAACTATTATACAACAGCTGACAGCCGAACGTTAATGCTGCACCACCGTGCGCTGCACTCGTGCACCCAACTTGCGCCCTTCGTTCGCACCTCGGCACAGAGCAACTTTGTTATCTACGTAGGTGTTTCTGGTTCTACGAACGGCTCCAGTCCGCTAAGTCGCGTGATATGGACAGTCAACATACAACGGGACAGTGACAACGCGGCAAGCAGGCCTTCGCGTAGGTGGTATCTCAGAAATCAGCGCGCAGCGATGCACAACAGTCCCTTTAAGGCTGCTTAAACACCAGCTTTCACCCAAGTTTACGCTAGGTGATCATCGCGCAAACGCGTGTGTTTGTATTTGTCATTGGTTTTGTAGCTCAAAAACATGTTGTCTGCACAATATTGTACGATGAGAGACTGAGGAAGGCGAGGAGATAAGAGCGCCGAGCTCTGATTGGAAGGATAGTGGATAGAGGCAAAGCTACCTTGCGCAGGGTATGGCCTTCAAACGCCGAGCGCCGGACCCAACACGAGGAGCAGACGACGTTCTTGTTTGCTCTGATTGGAGGGACTCGAAGGGGAGAGGCACCTGGCCTTTACGCCCACCCACTATCCTTCCAATCGGAGATCGGCACTCAGAGTCTGATGTCGCCATACGCTCTCAACTCCTCCTCGCCCTCAGTATCCCTCTGTATAACACTTTTAAAAGGGCTCGAGGTACACCTAAGCACTTCTTATGAGTTGTGAATGCGAAAGCATGCACTCCATTCTTCTGCTCCCTTATTTCGTCTGCAGCATACTTGCGTCGATGGCAGAGCGGGCCCTCTCCTCTCCGCTCTGTCCTTGGGCGCTTCGTGTTACCGCCGCGCTGGCGGACACGCAGCACCATGGGGTGGCGGTCGTTGAAACTGACGCGCAGCGGCCAATGGGAGCCTCGTCGACGAGCGCCAGCCAATGGGACCGAAGCCGAAATCCATCAGCTTTACTCCGCTCCTTTGCGATCGGGGAAACTAGGTGTCGCTGTCTAGGCTTTTCGCGTGGTTTCATAGCTGGGAGCTGGCATCACTTGGAGAAAGGATTTAAGGTGCCGTTTGGCGCGGCTTCAAAGCTGATGACGTCGGTTCGCTCCGTGGGACAGTTAGTACTTTCGCATTAAAAGTCTAAAGCGATGCTAGATTTACGGCCGTTGTTGGCGAGGTTTTGCATCGGATCCTGCGTTTGTGCGGCGGTGCAGAGTGGGGCCCGTTATACGTGGTGGGAAACTTAGCCGCTCCATTTCGCGGAGATTCAGTCTGACGTGACACTAATGTCAAGCAGAGCGTTTCTTCGTTACCATTCATTCGTATCAGTGGAAGTGTTACGTATAATGGGATTTCCGTAGTTCGTTCTGGATAATTTCTCATTACTTTCCTTTAATATAGGTAAACCTATAAAATTTCACGTTATTCTTCGTTTGTTCTGTTTCCTTCGCTTCTTGCCATTTATATCAGTGGATTTGTTGAATAGAATGGCACTTACATAATGCGTTGTTGTTCTTGGTACAAACGATTTCTTTTTGTCTTGTTTACTTGTAGACTGCAAAGCAGTGTTGACCCTTGCCGCGCTCTTCGATCATGCTGATTTCAGTCTTGTTAAATAAACAAACAAATATGTAAGTAAATACGTGAATACACTGGCAGCAACGTTTACCTTCAAAGTCTTCATTTCGCTGTCTGCGGGCCACCTGGTATGGCCCTTTGGCCTCTCTGCCAGAGCCGAAAACAAACTAAGTAAAACATGAAAAAAATGAAAGTCCTATATACAAAAAACACATTAGGCCCGAGTCCCACTAGAGCGACAAGCAGAAACAACCGAGAGCGACGAGCCTTAAACCAGATTTTTTTCTCGATTTGACAGGCCTTGTAGAATTAAGGAGGCTGTGCACAAACACGAGCGTGATGCACGCGAGGGTATCTTCTGACAGGCTTGCAATCACTCGCGCTAACTTCATGAGCACGGGACAACTAAACGCCTGGCAAAGGTACCACCCCGAGCATGATGCATGGGTTGGAGGCTTGTCCGTGTCGGTTGTGTCGGTTGTTTTTGTTTGTCGCTCTAGTGGGTCTCAGGCATTATGAAGAATTGGCGGGGAAATTGTTGTGTCACGTGACGCATATTTTCCCGCTAAATTTAGCTGGGAAACTGAATAGCTGAATAGGTCACCTAACGTCAAGTCACGTGACGTCGATTTTCTCCAATAGATTTAGCGGGGAAACTGAATTGATGTCTAGGTCACGCCAGGTGAATATTCCCGCTAAATTTAGCGGGTTACTGAATTGGTGCATAGGTCACGTGCCGTCAATTTCTCGCTTAATTTTGCGCGGAAACTGAATTGATATTTTGGACCCAAGACGTAAATGTTTCCCCAAATTTAGCTGGGAACCTGAGTTGACGTATAGGTATAGGTTTGCATGGTTTTTGATAAACTCAAAAAACTTTGAAAAACAGTCATCGGTAAACATTTTTGTAAAAAAGAACTCATCCGAAAACTTCAAAATTTCGAGGTCACGATTGCGAACTGAAAACCGAAAAAGACGGTATTTTACAAATAAAGGTTGTCAAACATGGTGCTAACGCTTTCCTGAAAAAAAAAGCAATTTTTATTTTTTATTTTAGGTTTCTGGCAAAATTTAGTTTCCCGTTTATTTTGTCAATAATCGTAGAGTACAACCGGATCAATACGCTTCTGGGCGACGACAAAGGTTTCCAATTCGGTTCCGGTTTCCAATTTGGACCATACTTTGCGGGCTCCTCAGCGGAAGGGTTCTGTTTTTATAACAGTGAAAGCTTCTTTAGATTTTAGTAAAGGGTAGCTGAGGCCTCTATGCTTCCCACCGACTACGTTCAGGAGTTTGGTTATTTCAAAAGCTGATGTTGACTGAAGCAACACTTGTTTGCATAATTTGTCGTGGGGAAGTTAGCAATCCCAATCGCAAAGGCGATTGGGAGTACTAATTTTTATCAACTTCGGGTACGTTTTTGTCCAGAAATTATTTATATTCATTTTATATTTTGAGAAATGGGTGCCAGTATTTAAAGTTAAACTCCGAATTTTAGAGAACTGGGAATCTAACGAAAATACGCCTCTGGTTAACCCCGAATTTAAAGCAAATCATAAACTCCGAAAAACACCCTCCGAATCTAACGAAAACTAAACTTCGTAAACACTGAATCCAAGGTATGGTTTCACGTGCCGTCCATTTCCCCAAGGTGTCTAGGTGACGTCAGGTGCCGTCAGGCGACGCCACTTTCCCGCCAAATTTAGCGACGAAACTGAATTGGTGTATAGGTCACGTGACGTCAATTTTCCGCTACATTTAGCGGGGAAACTGAATTTGTCTGTAGTGTCCCGTGCCGTCAGGTCACGTGACATCAATTTTCCCGCTAAATTCAGGTGAGAAACTGAATTCGTCCAGAGGTCTCGTGATATCTATTTTCCCGCTAAATTTTGTGGGAAATATAGTGACAGAGGGACCGACGGACGGGCGGACAAATGTTTGGGATTGGTGGGTAGCGTTAAAAAGCATTTCATGCCTAAAGGGGAAGCTGAAGAGGTTCTTGAAGAAAAAAAAACGAGTTAGAGGTTGATTATAGAATATTTTTGCCCCCAGAATCTGAATATTACGTCCGTTATCCCCGAAGATGCCACTAAACGTGAGGAAACTCGAAAAACATCGTACCAGTCCTTTCATGTTATAAGATGATCTTTCAGCTCCCAAGCGCGTGTCGCTCGCATTCCCCCGCAATGACATCAGCCGTGACGTCTCTTTCTGACCTTTCTGAAAATAGCGAGAGTGCGCATGCATAGCTTTGACAGTGGCTGAAGATGCGCGAGAGCGGAGATCCCGACAACCTATTTTATGACGCAACGCTCCGGGAAGGATCGAGGGGCTCCAGCGGTACTTTGAAGTTGATTTCCTTAAGCCTCCGTGCACCAAAATGAAAAGTAATCTTGATGTTCGTATTCCTAGAGGTCATATGAAGACGATTTAGGTGTTTATATTGAAATTCAAAACAACTCCAGCTTCCCTTTGATGTATACGAAGTTTAGAAAATAAATTTATTTGCAAATGAAATTCAAACGTCACATGACAAGCGTTCACCCGCTAACATTAGCGGATAAATCATGGGGTCATACTTTATATTATAGAGCTGAGCCAGAAAGGGAAGTGCACACATTGACAGCTGATCGTGCTCGGTGAAATATAACAAAATCCGCTTACCGTCTTTTATCTCCCGAAGTTATTATCACAAGCCCGAGAACTGATCGCTCAATTTGCGAATTCGACGCTTTCAGCCGTGATTGATTTCACCTTTGGTCGGGGAACATCTCTACAGTCGGCATTGAAATCAGCATTATCTCACAAACAGACACTCAGGCAGAAAGTGACAATAAACATTTAACATTACTGAAGCCTAAATAATGGTGGAGCTTACTTCTAACAGAGAGCGCTGCAGGCCTTATATGCCACGCACTCGCCTGTACCTTTTCACAGAGCCGTATATGTAGAGAGTTTGGCCATTCCTTGGGAAGTATAGGAGACAAATGAGGAGGCGCCATTGGCCGAAAGCGTGCTGGGCGTGTTCCAGGGCGTCTTCAGAAATTCGAATGTGACCAATTAGAAGCCGCAAATAACACCCTGGCGGTGGTCGTGAGAAACAAACCTGATAAGTGCATCGGAGTAAGTCCCGGTGACTGAAAATATGGTACACGTGATGTTTCAATCACGCTCATCCAAAATGATGGTGGAAGAGTGCCACTAGCGGAACGATCGACATAACCCTTACGCCAAGCGCCGAGGGCCGGGAATTTGCCGTCCAAGCGGTCGCACTCTGTCCGAGCAAAGCAGAATTGAGCGGCGCATTCGTTTCTTACATATTTCTGCGCGATCATGATCGAAACATACGTGCACCCTATTTTCAACCACAAAGAGTTACTACACTTCACTCTTACGCGCTTATTAAAACCATATACGAACATATATTTTTGATCGGAACTGTTTCTTGCTACCACCGATAGGGATTCTTTTCGGCTTCTGGTTGGTCAAGAGAGCATGCCAAGCCCTTTTTCAGAGCCTGGTGCACACCCTGGCTCTGCCCGCACCTCCCATTGACCAAACTCTCTAAATACACGGCTCTGCTTTTTCATATCGTCCGCGAGTCTACACTTCACAGCTACTACCTCAGGGTGCGGGGATTTTGTCTGCAATCTTCAGCGCAGCCTTTCGTCGTATCGTAGCATTCGAAGAGCAACTCTTATCTGTCCTAAAGCACGAAGCAGCAGTGAATTCCCAAGACTTATCGGATAGAGCTTATCAGTACAAGAGCTGAGAACCGTACCGGCTGCAGTTACCGCCCCTGGAGCACAAGTTGTCTCCTTTTCCCTCGATGACGCCAACGGTCGCCGCATAATGACAAAACCGCCTGAAAATACGCCGAGTGTTTAGGAAAGAGGACGTAGTTCGCTCAGTCACGGTAGTCTAGCCACTAAAACAAAGAAAATATTCGCCAAACGCGATTACGGAGGTTTATAAATCGTCAAAATCGCAAAACTTGAAGCTTCTCCATCGGGGGAAAAATAAGAATGGGATAAAACCGAACGCTGCAGTTAGTTTCATCGCAAGGAAGAGCCCTTTCAAGGGCAATAAGACGTACGCAAAGAGACGGACCTATTAGTGAGTTTTAGTATTGCGTATAGGAGCAAACGCAAGCGCTGCGGCTTTCCGGTTTAGAGTTACGTGCTCCCCGCTGCTCATGCCCGTCTTCGTCGTTCGCCGATTCGAGACGCAGTCGGGGCCTCCGCTCGCCCTTAGTGTGCAAAACCATAGCCTCCTCTATACTCACAAAGCCTGGCAGTTCGACGACGGAGCCATGCAGTGCCCGGTAGCAGCTTTGGAGAGCGAGGATCTGGTAGCATAGAGCATCAAAGAGTCATTTCTCAGGGAACCTGGACGTCAGCGCACAGCTTTTGCACCAGCGAGAACCCGAAACACACATGTTCGCACGGGAGAAGTGTGTTTCGGCGTCTCGCCGCAGCGGGGCGCCAGTCACGTGGCGCTCCTCTCACCCGTTGTCAGCCGCTCCACCTGTTCCATTGCGGCGGCCGCTTCTCGTGGCGATCTGCCAGGCTTTGTCAGTATATAGGACGTAATTGTTGGGTCGATGTAACGAGACACGAGACGTGTTTGTTTTACCGGGAAAATCCGAATGGCGCTGCTCTGTGGGCTTGACATTCATTTATTTGCATTATAAAGCTGATAGGGGGCGCTAGTTAATTCTAAAATCTCTGGCTGCGAAGCTGGGAACGCACCACGCCCCGCTTTCCTTAAGCTGAATGAATAGGGATATATTTATCAATTAAATTGAATACATCCGTACACGGGCCCGCCAATAGGTCAACCAACAACTGGCAGAGTTAATATGCGTGGGTACTGGAGTTATGGCGTATTATTTGACAGGGTATATAGTCATTTGAAGAATATTAAGGGTGACGCTTGGAAATATTGCAGTGCATGGCATTTACGATGTCAAAAAGTAGTCTGTTTCATACTTTTATTAACTTCAGTAAAAATTGAAATATCGTGGAGAATATAGAAACTTTTCCCCTCAAGGTGCTGGTGTTCTACTTTTTATGATGACGATAAATTGTGCCTACCCTGGCACCGCTCTATTAAACCTCCATGAAATATTCCATTACAAAGTTTCCTGCTAGGATATCTCTCCATCAAATATTTCCGACTGAGATTTTCGATGAGGATTTTTTATGAATCTAAGATGACGAATCGCCTTTTATATGATGAGCACTACAGTGCACGCGGAAGAGATTCACGGAGAGGCCGCAGGGCACCGCGTGACGCTGTCTGAGGGGACTACCTGCAGACAGCGTCTTCGCTACCATATCGGTGACCGTTCGTCGCTGCCTCTCGCCTTTTTTTCCGGCGGCCATGCTTTGAACAGTAAAGGAGGCTATGGTTCAGTGCGTCAAAATCAATCGCATCTGTTCTCTCCGTCTTCGTCTTTCTGTGCGCTGTATTTATCTTAACTAATAATGAACCACCTAGCCTGCGCGTCGCCTCTTTAGTTGTAGATAAAACAAAAATACGTGCTGAAGTTCTTTTTGAGAATTTGTTTTGTCGTACACACGTGTACTTTTCGAGATGCTTAAAAATGTTTATGGAAGTTTGGTGTTTCTTTAAGCGTCCTAAAAATTGTAACACAAACAAACTACGAAGGCCTGCCGAAATGGTGCGACCGAGAGGTGCTTGGGAGGACAGAGATGATTTGTTGTTTTTTACACAAGAAAAGGGTATATGCTGGCTTGATATTAGATAACTGCTGAAGCATGGCAGCTCATTGTACTTGATGTTGGTTTTTGTTTGCATAGCGCATTTTTGTTTTCTTTTTTTTGAACCGTTTTTGATGGCTACATCAAATTTACTGTACAATTTTGCGCGTTTCTATGGGACGAATATTTGCTTACGTATGAAGATTACCGACATAATGCCGTTTTTATATCTTATAAATCAACATAAGTACCTCAATTTTTATTAGTTGTTAATCGCCGCCGTTATGATCACATAATGGTCATCACATCGCACTAAAAGTGAAATTTTATGAAAAGTATTTATGCCTCGACATTTTGTTTTACTATATTGATTTCGTTTCCCGACTTATTGTTTCTTGATTGCAATAGTGCGCATTCACTGTGGTTCACGCTCACGCTTTATTCCTTCTCTTTTCGAAATTCACCCGTTCCATGCCACGTTTTCGCCGCGCAGCCGCCGATTTCTTTTCAAATGTACTCAAAACACGAAAAGAAAATATTCGATCCCCTCCTGTAAACTCGAGCGGAGTGCGACGGCACGTCTCCCCTGAATTCCCAGGCTCGCCATTCTTTTTAACAGCGCAACCACGCGCACAAGTCAATGTTTTGATCCTATCTGCGACATCCACCAAAAGTAGCCTCCGAGTAGGCGGTCGACGCCTCGGCGCGTGGTCCATTTCCAGTTCCGTCGGCCGGGCGACCCTAGCAAGCGTGGGACCGGGACGCGTGCCGACACGTCAGCGCAACGGAGCTTCCTTTCTTTTTCTTTTTTATTTAAAGCGAGTTTTTATTCTTTTCGAAGGTAGCGGGGCCCGTCATGACTAATCCCACGCGGCTGGCAACGGCATCCTCCCGTATTTACGCGATGACGTGACGCTCGAATCCGCACCACGTTTACCGGAAAACGTCGAGCCGGTTCTACGCTTCTACGAAAAATGAAATCTCTTCGCTTCTTTCTCCCTTTTTTGTTCTGACGTGACTCGTATTTACGATCATCTTCGCTCGAAACCTCTCGATACTTCGTGTACCGTTCTATTTCTTATCATCCGATTTATTTTCGGAAAAAGCTGCCCTCAGGTATCGCGCCTGTTTGTCCCCGCCGTCGTTCCGCCTTCGTCGACGTCTTATCTGCGCTTTATCCGAGTGTTGGCTTAGTGAGCTTGAACTGGGTGAGACGCGAAGGGGAATCTTATCCAGATTCCACGTATTGCCTTTTTGTTTCTCTTTGTCGCGAAGTGTGGTTGTGCGGCATATAGCTAATCGCGGGTGCCTATAAGCCCGGTTTTCATTCGTTTTCGTATCGCGTGCTATAGACAGCTACGAGGTTCGCGGTTCCATTGAGGCCCAACGCCCGCTCAGAGACCGCGGCTGACTCATTTCGTCCTCGCCCGGGTATCGCTCGAGAGGCAGCCGGGTGCCAATATTAGGGTTGCGGCATCGTTCTGCGTATACCTGGATCCGCGTCAAGCCGGCAGCGAGCCGGCAGCTGCCCGCGATAAGTCGGGAAGTTATCGCGACCGCGATATGCTCCATTCACTCCAGAGCTGAGAGTGCGGTGGAGAGCTGCACGCTCGCCGGGCCCATCAACAGCCTCCCTTTCAATCACCTGTCCCGCCATTCTCGCGCGGGTATATGGGCGGGGCGTTATCACGTGGTGGAAAGATCGACGTACGATTTGTCCAACGAGGACGTAGCTTCCCTTGCACGGTCAGCTTGGGGTGAACGGAACATGGTATCCCTCCAAACTCAATGGGCTGCGGAAGAGCAGCGTCGTATAGGCTCATCGTTTGAGTCCGGACAGGAGGCGTGCGCAGCCTCTGGACAGAACGCAGGATTGTTTTCCTTCCCGTAGTTTCGTCAGAGCTAAGCTCACCCAACCGTCCGCGGGGTCAGGCAAAACAAACGCAAAGGATGGGCACTTACCAGTTCAAGGAGCATTTACACTACAGTGCGAGAGTCCCGAGGCTTTATCCTACTTCAAGGTGAATTGTTCCATTCGGTTAACCTTTAAAACACGTTTAGCTTCGTGATTTACGTGAATACTCGTATATTTCCAAGTGCGCATGTCTGCGAGGGTAAGAGAGGAAAAGTCATACACGAAATGTTCTTTGCCCGTCTTTCAGAACTTCGCACGCTTTCTTCTGAATTCGGCATCTATGGCTCGACTACGTTTATTTTATTCGTGGATTGACACTACACTCTGATGGGCCGTACGAAACGAGACGGCGGAGCTCTCGTAGTGTCAAGACAACGAGTGTACCGCTCGCTCACGTGGCGCCCGAAAAAGAGAAAAAGTAGATAATAAATCATAGGCTTCCGTTGAACCTGACAATGCACCTGAGCTATGGGTACACCTTAATCTTATCGCAACGCTATACGATCCTCGAATAATCGCGGCTTCTGTTCATTTGTGTGTGTGTGTTTTTGTTTTGTTTTTGCTTATTTTGTATTTACTTTTATATATATATATTTTTTTAATTTATAACTGGTTTTCGGATGTGTATTTGTACTATGTCTTTTTCCAAACAGAATTGAGGGGATCAACAGGAAAAGCTGCACGAGGCAGTTCGAAGAGGCTTCCCTTTCTTATAGCTTCGCAATACAGGCGCCTGAGTGAAATGTTTCATGAACACACACAAAAGCCCGAACACGTAAAAAACATCTAAAAAAAACAAAAAACATCGACATTATTTTTACAAAATTGTATTAAAACAGATAGAAATAAATGTTACATTAGCAACATTTGTTTTATTTATAATTCTGAAACGAATATTTGAGGGTTCACCGTAGGTTGTTCTGGAGCCTGGTATATTCCGCGTATTTTGATCAAGTGTCCTATATGGAGACATATGTGTACTTCAATTGAGCACTCGAAATGAAGGTATTCTAATTTAGCACATTCTCAAAGGACAAGCCAAGAAATATTGGTACAGGGAAAGCGCAAGAATTATATTAAATTCTCGAAAATTCTCGAAAATCAAAGCTTGTATTTTTGCTTCGTCGCGATTCCCAATGTCACGAAAGAGTGAAATAAGATCGAGAAAAGCAAAACATTATATTTTAGCGTTTTAGTACATTTTGTAAGACATATACCCATTTATTAAACCTTTTCTTTTGCATAGTGCAGGCAGCACGTTATATAGCATATGCAATCACGCGTCAGACACTGTGTAAATTATTCGTCCACATATTTATTGACGCAAACCCATTCAGTTTTGCTACTATCCATAGTGACTCTTGTAAATACACATATTAATATCTTGCTTGGCCTAAACTCATTGCCATCTGTTCCCATCCTTTTCCCTGCATTGATTCTCATCAAAACATCAATAGATTTGCAGTTTTGACCGTTAAACTTTTCCACGTCCAGTGAGAAAAACCTCACGTCAGGCAAACACCACCGCCGCCTTAACCTAAAAGTACCGTATTTTCCGGACTATAGTCCGCACCCGGTGTATAGTCCGCAGGGGCAAATATGGGGTCAAAAATAAAAGTTTTTGCTTAGATAGCCCGCACCCGGTGCATAGTCCGCACCCAGTGCATAGTCCGCACCTGGGGCTTAGTCGACACGAAAATCCTCTAATACGCGGCACACCTTGACATATGTCTGCTTTCTTAGCTCACAAACAAGCCGATAATATACATAAATCATCATTAGCATACTCTTTTATTCACAAAATCCGTCGCGTCTCGTCATAATCAACGATATTGAAAAACAAAATTCCTGTATAGTCCGCACGCGTAGATAGTCCGCGCAGCCTGAAATTTCAACTTTTAAACATGTATAGTCCGCGGACTATAGTCCGGAAAATATACGTCTTTTGTTTTCGTCCGGATTAAATTTAAAATATTTTTGATCAGTTTAGGCTCTCAAGTACGTGAAAAAGATGGTTGCCTCGCATACCGGATTGTCGGAGCGGGAGACCACAAAAATAAAATAAAGCCACGTCGGCCGGACACGCGGCCGACCTAACTTTGAGAAAGGTGAATGAGAAGTACGCCATTTACATATTAAAAAGAACAGGACCATAATGCTTCCCCGTAGGACGTCAGACTTAACGGATGAAAACCGCGTGATATGGAAGCTCATTCGGTACGATATTCCGAGTGTGATTCTATTAATGATGCTGCTGCTCCGAGAACGCCGTCGCATGCGCAGTTTGTTTCCAGTGAAAGCATAATTTATGGGGACAGACACTCAGCAGAAGGTCAATGAAACTTTCAGGATTTTGTGATTTGTGTTTTAAAGCATCAACAATACGTGTTTGTTTGTCGAAGTAAAGACTGGTTCACACATTTGCGTCGACCGCGTTGCGACGCATTGCGCCTTGCAGCGCAGCGCCTCTTCATTGTCTCGTCGTCTCGTCGACGCAAGCAGTCTTAGCGAAGTCAAACGCAGTCAAACTCAACTGTGTGAACAAGCCTCGAGGCCATTTCAGTAGGCACGCTTTTTTTACGAAACCATATTGCGAAGAAGAAAGAATGTTTGGTTTAATGAGAAAGTGAACTAGTCATAAATCAATGATTTTTCCTGTTCCCTCGTTTAATGCAGAAAAATGTCGATATCGGGTAATAAATCGGGCGGTTACATGAATCGCCTGCCTTGTGCAGCATTTGTGCTTTTTGAGACCTTCATATCTTGTGAAATTTTGCCGTAGTCATTGGTCACTTTGAACAGCATTTTAGGTACAACCTGAGGGGGTATGTTGCATACTTGATTGTCTTAATTATCAAAGTATATCGCGCGATTTACTATTTTAGATTAACTATTGTGCTGATGGCTTCGCTCTTGGTTGGTGGAAAAATTAATACTGAGTCATTTCTATGGCAGTCTGTGAAGCTGGTCTCACACTGTAATCTAGGACTAGTGGATAGAGCACACTTAAAAAATATTTAATAAATGTATTATCTAGAGGCTGAATTTAGTGTTATCCCCAGTGTGTGACTTAGTTGCTGGTTGCAGCACATTGTCAAAATTCGCCAAAGGACATATATATATATATATATATATATATATATATATATATATATATATATCAGTATTTATATATAAATATATATATATATATATATATATATATATATATATATATATATATATATAGGTGTGTCCCAGATAACTTCCACCAAACTTTACAAAATACAGAGCGCTCTGCGAGAGTGAAACAAACCGTGTGTTTCTAGGAAGCGTCTTGGGAAAGTACAGCATTTTAAGTGCACATAGTTATTTAGTTAATTAAGATTATGTAGCTATTCTTTTAATTATTCCTTTAAGAGCCGAGGGAAGAATGAAAACCTTGTACCGCGCATTGAGTAACACGCAATTAAGGTGTTTTTTTTTACATGACATACTTTGCGCGTTCCTTTTTTATTAGCCTAAAAAAAAACCTGCGAGATATGAAAAAAAAAAAGACCATGTGCCAACGCGCTTGCGCATTGCGCTTGCAGCGATTTCAGAAGTGCACTGAAGGAACAAAAGTCCACCTTGTCACTGGCGCGTTGTCCGGGGCAGGACTTTGCGAAGCCCAGCCTCGGACAGCGCGCCAGTGATGAGGCTGGACTTCGTTCCTTCAGAGCACGTGTGAGGGCGCTGCAAGAGCGACGCGGGGGTGCGTTGGCACGTGGTCTTCTTTCATATTTCGCGGGCTTTGTTTTTAGGCTAATACAGAGAAGCGCGCGAAGTGTATCGTGTAGGAAACACCTCAATTGGGTGTTTCTCAATACGTTCTACGACTTTTTTAATTGACACATCGGCTCTTGAACGAATAATTAAAAAATGGCTATTTAGTCTTAATTAACTCATTAACTAGACGGACTAAACAAATTGCACCCTTTCCCACAACGCTTCTTAACATCATACCGTTGGTTTCACTCGAGCAGAGCGCTCCTTTTTTCTTTTTTTTTTGTGTGCAAGTTATCTGGGGCACCCTGTGTGTCTTTATAAATATATATACATATTACAGGGTGTTCCACGTAACTTGAGCCAATGTTTTAAAATATTTTAGTGCATTTTAGAAAGATGAAACCAAAGAAATAAGCATGTTCACCGTTTAGAGAAAATCTGGCTATTTTTTGTACTTTGCACAATTAAATAATTAATTAGGATCAATATTGAACTCTTTGGAATATTTAGAGCAAAAGTTTCCAATGACAAAGTTGTAGAGCGTCCACAGAAACATTTAATTCAGTGGTTTATCAAGAAACCTGCAACAAAGTTTCTTGATAAAGAAACAGTGGTGCCGATTCATCGCAATATTAATTGCGTTGAATCGGTAATAGTAAGAGAAATGTAACACGTTTCAGACTACACTTTTGAAAATATTAGGCTTCCAAATTAGTTCGAATATTTCTCCTTCGGCTACGCTAGCAATATAGTGTTCTATATACTAGCGAAGCAACATACTTTTACACTTGTATATTGACGTTCTTTGGCGGAAAATTTAAACAAGCATATTTTTAAAACGCATGCTTGAGTATTTTAGGTTGCAGGTAGTATCACACGTAATATTTACGCCATTCGGCATGTATATATTTTGAATCTATAGGGCGGTTTCACAACATGTAATTTCACTTAAGATGAGCCGCATTCCGCCATGTTCATTCATGCTGCTGAAGAGCGTCTGCCCTCTTTCCAATTACAGTGCATGCAGATGACTAGTTATTGACGTCATTTATTGGTGTTTGTAAAACGCACAAGCGTGGGTGACGGCTCCGTCTACGACAGAACTCAGTAAGTAGGACTGGCGAGCTATTTCGGCCACATAAACCCAAACTTCTATTTTTATTTTGTCTTCGGAGTCTTTCTGGAGGCATTCACTGGGGTCATCTCGGCCACCGACGGATCAGCTTCTCGATCGCCGGCTCGTACTAAAAGCCGAATCAAAACAGGCTTGTGTGAACATCGAGTACCATGTGTTGCGCTTTTTTATCTTTCTAACCACTGTAGCTGGAACGATCTACCACGGTAGACGATTACTCGAATGATCTAAAAACAAAAAACACTGCGTCCGCTTAAAACAAAAATACCATAGGGCGAATCGTTCATCAATATGCCATCCGACAAAAGTTTCACAGAAAATACGCCATCGAGACGACCCTACACAAGCCTAGGTTGAAACTTAAGCGTATTTTACTCCCGAAGTTCAACACATGCAAAGGCTTTTATTTAAAATAAACTTAGCTCTACGGGGTTATTTCTTAAACCTTTGTAATTTCCTGATACTTTAACTTCTTGTACAATAGTATTCCTTTTGAATATTTAAAAAAATTACGCCATGTTTTGTTTTAGTTCTCTTCACAGTGCTTGCGAAGCACCTGAAATAATGGTCAAGTCAGATAAAATAAATCTCAGATGCAATAGAACACATGTTTACGAATTCATTCTTGCGCTCAAGAAATATAAAAACATTGATACGTACAAAATCATACAGCCAGGTTGTATACAGCCAGGGACTTCAACCGGTACTTGAGAAAGTCTTGGTTGAAGTCCGTGCCTCGTGACAAACGCGGTCCTAAATTTACAAGTCTTCTTGTAAGCTAGGACTTGCAAGAAGTTTTATAAGTTAAAATTGCCGGAAATAATGCCTTCGATGAAATTTTCTCATTCTACGTACCTCATGACCCCCCCTCCCCCCCCCCCCCGTCGTTTTCTGAAAAAAAAAGGGAAGAAAGCTTCGAAGAATATGCTTATTTGGGACACACAGACTGCTACATAAAAAGTTAGCGGACTGCAGCGAGAGACAGTGGAATTTAAAAGAGTTCAAACCGTCGACTTGGGGTTCATGCATCTACCTCGGTCGCCCTCTCGCCAGCCTTGAAAATGAACCTTAATTAAACGGAAACATACATAAGAATGTGAACAAGGCAAAATAGGAGCGCTATCATTCCTGCGGAAGGATAAAGAAAAGCTCGGATCTACATTCCGAAATATCAATTGACTTGGAAATAAAGCCCCTAAACGTCTGAGACTGGCATTCGACGTTTCCCTGATTTACTTACCTTTCAAGAGACGCGCTGACCGACCAAGCATCCTAAGGATTCTAAGCATCTTGACGAAAAACGCGTTTATTTCTAAAATGATTTTTTTTTTTATATCTTCCTACAAACCTCCATACTTTGTTTCACCAAAAAATAGTGCCAAGTCAAAATATATAATACACGCAAAGCAAACGCATCGACACGGACTAAGAGCGAGAATTTGCGGCGAACTTTCTGCGTTTGAGTGGATGAGCCGGCAATTGAGCACGCACAAACTCGGTTGAAGACCGACGACCATTTCTCGCTTTCTGCTTTTCCCCCGCTTCCTCCTCTCCCCCTTCTATCCTGTCCACCGTTGCCTGTTTTCTCCTCCCCCAGGGTGAGCAGGGTCTTCTGCCTTGGCAGAATCTCGAGTCTCATCGTCGGCCTTTAACCTCGTGACGTCTCATGTCTTGCGCTGCTTGATTGGCGTTATCCGCTCGTAGCGTCGGCCGCGCTCGAATTGAAAGTGAAACGCAATAAGTGAACATTATGTTGACTTTAAAATGCGTGATAGCAGATATTTATTCGAATAGCTCTGTGTCTATGTATTGTTTTATTTTTTATCGTAACGTAATGTAATCGATATATTCAATCGCTGCTCGATTCTGGCTGCTTCAAGTCGGGGCACCCAAATAAGATTAGCATTAACAAGGTATCTGAACTTCACTGGACTTTGGAAAATTCATGGCACGTCCCAGTGCGCAGTGCCCAGAGATAATACAGGCGAGTCACGGGGAAAGAAAAGTTTCTCGAGGCGTCGACACGTGAGCTCTGCAAATCGCTCCGTTGTATGTGTCGCTGCTGAGTGAGTTCAAAAGAAAGCGTCTTCGAACCCTTAATATTCTTTGAAATTCGTCGAACACCTGAGTTACGCTGAGTTCCGATATTCGAAATCGATTGATCTGCTGTAGTGATTGAAAAGACAAGAACGTTTCCCACAATGGACGGTTCGAATCCCTGCGAGATGCCTATGACCTGTTGACGGCTTTTGTAGAGAAGGTGCCGTGTAAACTGTGATTCCGGTTGCACGTCAAAAGATCCCCATGTGGTCCAAATTAATCCTCAGTCCCCTGCTGGTGCGTGCAAGATGCCCGTCCTTGGTTTGGCAACACGAAAAATCCCTAAATTGTCTTTAAGGATAAGAGTGACAAAGCGGTCTTTGAGTTATCCCGCCGTCAGCGTGAGCTTTCATCTTCGAAAACATATTGGCGTTTGTTGA
>JAZHYW010003038.1:0-50091 GCA_037355805.1 Ixodes ricinus
ACAAATATAGTCATAGTCACAAATATTCATAGAGCAGCTACTGTCACAGTTATCGTTAGGATAATCAGTATATCCAGGTTTTATCGCTAAAGTCTCTCTGCCAGGCCTGTATTTTGAAGAAATGCTGAAATGCTCTTCAAGGCTTTGCGCTGGAAAATAGGTGACGGCCAGTGGCCTAAAATTGATGATATCCTCGTGTCGTTGGTATGGTGACTTGGCATAGAATTCTGGAGCTCCGCACGTTCAGTGTTGTAGAGTGGACAGTCGGAAATTATATGTTCAATAGTTTCTGGTATATGACATGCACTGCAGTTAGGGCTGGATATAAATCCCAATTTGTATTTGTGCTGATTTGTGTAGGGTACGTTGAGTCTTAGCCGATGAAGAAGGGTGTCTAGATCTCTTTGGAGGCCTTTTGGCAGAAAGTTCTGTAAAAGCGGGTTAATGCGATGAGGGACGGTGTGGTAATATGTAGATGTCCAGGTCTCAAGGAAGAGATTTTTTCCTAATGTTCTAATTAGTTGACGGCAGTCCGCTTTTGTGAACGGTACGTCTTCACAAAGCTCTAAGTTATGTCCGCAGGCAGCCGCAGCGTCTGCTGCATCATTTCCGGGAAGACCACAGTGACCTGGCACCCACTGAAACATAATGTGTTGTCCATTGTTTGCTGCTGTGGCGTGAATAAATAGAAGTTCAGAAACGAGCGCCGGATTAGTTGATTTGCTAAGGGAGTTTTTTAAGCACTGTAGTGCTGCTTGTGAGTCTGAAAAGATGACCCATTTTCGTCGTAGACTGCAGTTCAGAATGTGCTGCAGTGCTTTTTTGATGCCATGGAGTTCAGCTGCAGTGGATGATACTCTTCTTGAGAGTTTGAAGGACTGAACTACTTCTATAGAAGGGATAAACAATCCTGAGGACGAGGAGCTTTCACTTGTTGATCCATCGGTAAATATATGCATAAAGTCCGGGTATCTAGTATGTATATGTGACAATGTATATTGTAGCAGAACAATTTTGGACTGTGAGGATTTGTTCTCCACCCCGTTTATGTGTAAAGACACAATGGGTGGAGGCAGGATCCAAGGTGGACAATGTGGAGCTTCGGAGAAGACAGCAAATTGTGGGATATCATGCTGTAAAAGTGCGATGTGCGATGAAATCTCCGCGTTCGGGCGCCTCAAATGTGCGTTCGTAAGGTGATGTTGACGATGCTGAGTTTTATATCTGAGATACACGCGTAGAATTTCCTGAATACGCATTATTTCAAGCGGAAATTGTCCGGCTTCGGCAAGTGTTGGTATCGTGGGTGAGTCTGGTGGCAATCCGAGACATAACCGTAAAGATTTATTATGTCCAGCCTGGAGATTCTTCATGTTGCTCGCACATGTGTGAAGTACGGGTAATGAATATCGCAGCAAACCATTCACGAGAGAATTTTGTAATCTGAGCATGGAGTATGATGATTTACCCCAGGATTTACCGGTCAAACAGCGAAGAATATGACACGCGGAGTCTATCTTTTTCCTCAATCGCTTGATGTGGGGTGTCCATGTCAGGTTTCTGTCAAGAGTGAATCCCAAAAATGTGTGTTGGGAAGCATAAGAGATCAGTTTTCCTGCAAGGACTAAAGGAAATCTTTTCATTGACATGCGTGTGAAGGCCATTGCCACTGTTTTTTCAGGTGAGAGGCTGAGCCCGCGTGAATGAAGGAAATTACTGATTATTCGAAGGGCCTGTTGAAGCTTCCTTTGAGAGATAAATCGATTTCGGTTAGTCGTCCATATGCAAACATCATCTGCATAGATAGTAATATTCACTCCTTGGGGTAGATGTTGCACGAGTGATATCAGACTTAAATTGAATAGTGTCGGACTGAGGACGCCACCCTGTGGGACACCCATACTAACAGTATGATAGGAGGTGCAACCTTCCATTGTATCCATGAATATAGTTCTTTCAGAAAGGTAATCTTGGATCCATGCGTATAATTGGCCGCCGATTCCGTGTTCAGATAAAGCCGTTAATATGGCAGCGTGTTGAATGCAATCGAACGCTTTGCTAATGTCGAGAAAGATTGCTATTGTGGTTTGCATTTGTGATATGCCATGTTCTACACAAGTAACTAGGTCTATTACATTATCTGCTGCTGACCGCCCAGGTCTAAAACCAGACATTACTTCAGGGTATATGTTATTAGTTTCTAGGTACCAGTTGAGCCTTGTAAGTATCATTTTTTCCATAACTTTTCCTATACAACTTGTGAGAGCGATTGGTCTGTATGATCTCAATTGCAATTGAGATTGACCCGATTTCAAAATAGGCATAATCTTGGCTCTTTTCCATTCGGTGGGGACTGAGCTATTTGTAAAGGATGTGTTGAATACTTCAAGTAATCTACGCCGTGGAGCGTTCTTCAGTCGAGAAAGGGCAGCATACGTCACTCCATCAGGACCAGGCGAAGACTTTTTCTTGGTATTTTGTAGCGCGCTGTCAAGTTCACTCAGTGTGAATGGCTGATCGAGTCTGGAGTCAGCTTGCACGGGAGTTTTGTGTGGTTTATTATTGTCTATAGCTGCGCTGTTTGATATTAGTTTGCAATAGGACTCGGCGATTTCAAGCTCAGTGCAGTGTTCTCTGAGAGCAATGGCTCTGAAAGGGTAGCGTTGGTGGTGTGTCTGACGTCTAATTCCACGAACTATTCGCCACATTTTCACAAGGCTGTTTTTGGCGTCTAATGATGCACATAGTTCTCGCCATGATTTCCGCGCAAGGGAATCTAAATGGCGTCTGACCTTCTTTTGTGCTCTCCTTTCAGCTCGACGATCTTCAAGAGTCTTTGTTCTCTTTGCTTTTCTTTCTGCTCTTCGCCTGATAGCTCGTAGTTTTTCGTACTCTGAATCTATATCATTTCTGTCAAAGGGCATTGTTGTTTGGAATGTAGATTTTTTTAAGCATTCTTTTAATATAGGTCCGAGTTCTTCATCCAACGTGGTAGCGGTAATAGACTCGTTTACAAGTTCAGTAAAAGTTTCCCAGTTTGTGGCGGCCAAAGTATGAGTCTTTTTGCACTGAATAAATCCATTATAAAATATTAGAAGCGGCATATGGTCACTTCCTCTACTTTCAAGGTCAGTAGTCCAGCGAACATTATGGTATTGCTCCGCTGATACGAAAGTTAGGTCTAGTGCGCTGCTGATCTCTCCCCTGTGAAAAGTTGCACTGCCGTCGTTTAAGAGGCATAGATTAAATCTTTCACTGATACCGATTAGTGCAGAACCTCGCTTGTCGCTATACCTGCACCCCCAAAGTTCATGGTGAGCGTTAAAATCGCCACACAATATATGAGGGGAGGGAGTCGCCTCTAATAGGGCTTCCAGACGGCCAACATCAAAAGGTACTTGAGGCTGAATATATGCGGAAATGAGTGTAAATGTTTTTGATTTGTTTCTTACAATCACACACGCATATTCGTTTGTTTCATGTGGGGAGACCTCATACTCGGTGGAGACAAGGTCAACCCGGATACCTATTAACGCCCGACTTACCCCGTTTGTCCTTTTTGATGTAATAAACGAATATCCTGAGAGTCGAAGTTTTGAAATATCATCTATTCGAGCTTCTGATATCGCTAGCAGGGGGAAAGAGTGTTTATGCACAAGTTGTTTGAAGTCCGACATTTTTGAGCGAATACCATTTGAATTCCATTGGAAGACAGTAGTTTGATCGAGGATATCATGAAATGGTTCACCTAATTGAGCCAATCTAGAAGATTTGGCGAAATCAAATCTATCAGACTGAGTACTATCGGAGCCCAGGTGTAATTGCTTCGTCTAAGAAAGCCCCTGACAAAATCAAGAACCATAGTTAAGGCTGTGTTAAGTAGCGAGTCTCTGTTTTCTGATACCTTTCTTCTGTCGGACACATGCTTGGGGATAGAGACAGAGGGAAGATTATCAACATCAGGGGTGTGATTCTTTGAATTGCCGGCTTTTCCCTTGACTGCGCATGGTGAACTTCCATCAATTTTGTGGGTGTACTGCCCTGCACATAGTTTTTTGGAGGGGGTTTAGATGGAGAGTTGCCAGTTAAGATATCTCTGAAAGATTTCTTAGGCGCAGAATTCGAAGAACGCTGTGTTTCTGTATTCTCTAGATGTTTTTGCACGTTTTCAGAGCGCGTTTCTGTCGTAGGCTGCTGTTGTTGCCTTTGCGTAATGGTGTCACTTGCAGGAGCTGTGACAGTCTCAAAGTGCTTTTTGCGAAGCTCAGTTTTTCTCTGCTGTTCAATTCGCACCGGACAAGTGGGTGTAAGTGCGTCATGTTGACTTCCACAATTGATGCATTTCGGATGATCAGCATGACATGTTTCTCTGCTGTGCCCCTCCCCGCATCTGGAACAGGTTTCTTCTTTTTCGCAAGTTACGCCTTTGTGACCATAGCGGCCGCAATTTTTGCATTGCAAAGGACGCTCCTCGAACTGCCACACCTGATATCGGACTCGAGATAAGAGCACATATCTTGGCAGAATGGGTGAGTCAAACGTTATTTTGACCGATGTAGAGTCTCCCAGTCGCCTAATATGGAAGATGGGTATATCTGAAGACATATACTTCTGCATGTCTGAATCAGCGACGTCCTTTTCTACGCCTCGTATGACGCCTACTGCAGCAGATCGAGGTCCTGGTTCGTGCGCCCTAACGTCCATTCCACAAAGCTTAGTAAGTTGCAGCAGTGCTTTGGTAGCGAGCGAGTTTCGTGTGTCGACTGCGATGAGATTAAGCCTTTTGTTTGGACGTACCATTAGGATGCACTCCGGGCAGTGGAGTTCGAAGGCGTCGGAGACTTTGTTCATGTTCAGTTTCATCAAGGATTGCTGAGGATTGGTTGGAGAGAAGATCACAGTGAGACCTACGGGGTGCTCTGGAGTCTGTATGGTGGATTTTGAGATGACACTGTCACTGGAGTGGCGGCGCTTCTTGTTCGTGATCAAGATGAATCCCTCTTGGTCGTCAGTGATTTGGAGATCCATATCCATGGTGGTAGATTCAAGTTGGCTCTGCGTTGGGTCAGCTTGCGTGAGGGCAATTGACGAAGACAAATTATTTGTCGCTGTTGAGGGGTTCACCCCTTGCTCCTGATTTGCCTGGGACGAGTAGGAGTGGTCTTCGGTGGATTTCGAAGGTGTGACTTCAGCATCAGGCATAGTTTTCTTCATCATGCATGCCCGTCTCCGAAAAGCTGTAGTTTGTCGATGGAACAAGTTGGAGAGCCGGAAAGAACTTGCTTTTGAGATGAAAAGGCAAGTGAAAAGCCGAGGAAAAATTGCGACCTTGTTTTCATGCACGTCTTCTTCTTTTCTAGGTGGTTCTAAACAGCATACCCTTTTCTTTTTCCTCTTTCCTCTGTTTCGATGCCTGATAATTTTCGGAGAAGCATTTCGACACCTTCCCCTTCCCAAGTGCAAAATAGCCAGACAAAAAACTTTCCGAGCTTACCTCCTTTTCAACTAACCGATTTTCGCCTTAAACCCATTAATGAAAGAGTAAAAAAAAAAAGCCTTTAGTGTTATCATTTACAAACATCTCCGGCAGTGACGAAAACATAAGCCCAACCTCTTTTGTTTTCTTGCATTACTATAATGGATCTTCGTTACCTTTCGCAGTATTTGTGCGCTTCACGTCGCCCTCTAAATATATAGATTATGAAGAGCGATCCGTTTGGCATACTTCGCATCTAAAGCACGACGAATAAAATAAGGGGTGACAGCTGGATATTATCAGGCGCACGTACGCTGTAAAACAAAATCCGTTCTTCAAAGGTTCTCCAACACCCCAAGAACTCTTTCAGCTCTTTAAGAACGGTTTCGCATCAAGCACTATCGCCCTGGCGTACTAGAAAGGCAGCCGGGCGATGAAGAGTGAATTATTTTGTCTAAACCTTTAGAAAATACTGGAAGTATAGATATAGGACGATAATTCCCTTATTCATTTTCGTTTCCAGTTTCGAACAAAGCTATAACCTTCGCAACTTGCATGTTTTGCGGAAAAGTACCAGATGATAGGGCGAGGTTGTATATAAAAGTTAGGCATGGGGCAATAATATCAATTACGTATTTTACTGATCTAATTTTTAGATCGTCTGCACCACGACTCTGACTATTATTGATACACATGATAGAGGAACAAACCTCAGTTTCATCTGTTGGGAATATAAAGAGTGATTCTGTAGTTGATAAGATATTTTTTGCCGCTTCAGTGTTATAGTAACTGCTACCTATATTCACAAAACAATTGTTGAATACATTTGCCAGATTCAAGCCATTCAGAACTTAACCATTATGTTCTATATTTTCAATCCGATATAATCTGCATGAGGTATTAAAAACACTCTTTATGCGTTTCCATAGTATATCGGCCTTTTTTAGGCACTCGGCTTCAAAAAGACTAGAATAATAACTATTCTTAGTTCTTTGAATTTCCGTGGTTAATTTATTTCTTTAATCTCTAAATTGGGCTAGCACTATTTTTTTCGAGTCGCAAGAAATAAATGATAAAGTTCGTATTTCCTACGTATTTTGTTTAAGAGTGCCGATGTCATCCAAGGCTTCCGTCCTTTTCGAGCAAGTTCTACGGTTTTATTTGGAAAACAGTCAAAATATATATGTTTAAACTTTTCTATGAACTTGTTATATGCACTATCGGCGTCACCAGTATGAAATACGTCTTCCCAATTTGTGTTAATTAGCTTATTTCGAAACATATCTAGTGTAGCTGGTGTAAGGTTTTGGAATGTTATTGTAGCTGTTTCTTGCTTACGTAGTTCACGCGTTATGTTGACTAGCATAAATATGGGCAAATGGTCACTTATATCTGAAGCTATTACGCCAGCCTTGACCTTTTTCCTTTTCATAGTTTGTAATAAACAAATGATAAACAGATGACAAATAACTTGTTAGGAAGCTTCAAGAGGGACCTCTGAAACCATATCGTAGTAATTTATTAAGAAGAATTTATGATATACGGTATCAAATGCCTTTTAATATCTAAGAATGTACCGATGCTAATGTTATTCTCATTTAAGGATTCATTAATTTTCTGAGACAGAGAGATAACAGCACTAGTAGTTGATTTATTTGGACGGAATCCATGTTGACGCGGGGTGATAATATTGTATTTTTCTAAAAGTGCGTTAATACGTCGTACAATCAGTCTTTCAAATAGTGTAATAATCGTTCTTAAAACTGATCGATCCCTATAATTTACGGGTTCATTAACATTCCTACATTTATGGATCGGAAAGACTTTAGCGATTTTTAGTGAATCTGAATATACAGCTTTTGTTACTGAATGGTTAAAGATATCTGCCAATGGAGAGCTAAGTACGTCAATATTGCATTTTAGGACCTTAACTGAGATGCCATCAGAACCTGCAGATTATTTATGAGACATTGAATTAACTAGATTTATAATTTCTATAGTCGTAATTTTTTTCAAAGTAAAAGTGTTCGGAAGAAAGCCAGGTAGTGAAATGGATTGTGCACCGCCGCTGGCAAGGTTGTTAGCAAGGTGGTCTCCAATAATAGTGAAGAAAGAGTTGAATGCGTCTGCAGTCACATCCGTGACTATAATTGGAGTTGTTTGCTTTTTCGACCTTGGCTAAATAACAAAGTTATTCACATTCCACGTTTTTTTTTAATCCCCATGACTTTGGTATATAATATTAGGATAATATTCCTTTTTACGCGTTCTTATCAGTGATAGAGATAGGTTGCGATGCATTTTGTATTGTGCCAAGAAGTAAGAATTATGTGTATGAAGCTTCAGTTTCTGCTGCCACATGTTCTTCTCTTGAAGTGTGCATAAAATTCGACGACCCATCCAGGGACAGATAGGTTCTGAGTAATGTGGTTTTCTTAATTCGCTTGACGAATTAGCGATTCCAGTTTTTAATACTGTGACAAAATTTCCAAATTTGATGTTGATATCAAAATTGAATAGTAAATTAGGTTTCCCATTATATCACAGAGTCAGGCTGCAAAAAACCTAAGTCCATTTGTTCTTTTATGTGAAATAACGGTGGGACAGATGTCCCTTTCAATCTATCTCACCACCTTATTTCGCATTGTTTTGCTCAACTTCATGCAGATGTGTAAGCAGTGAGCTTTCTTTTTTACTTTGACCTCTAGAATTAGGCCGTGTCTATCTCTCCCCTAAATTCTACCAGCAGTCACCTGCCGTTGGCCGTTTGAAATCATGTCACAACTGCAGGTAGAATACTGAATTTTTTTCTCCCTGCGTTTCATGATAACACGTTCCGCAGCCACCTTCTCGTGGATACACGTTTCATGGACACAGTGCGTTTCGTCGACATTAACGTTTCATCGACATTCGTTACGCGAATGTCGATAATCCTGCTTTGCCTGGGAACCAAGTTGATCGAAATCAGGAGTGGCGTAAACGGCAGCTCATGTAAAAATTAATAAAAGTTGGTACATGCTCAATATCGAATCCGTATTTTTCTTATACAGATGAGAAATCACTTTTGGTAGATATTTGTAATAAAACAACAATATATATAAAGGTTGCCTTATCTGATTGGGACAAATCTGACCTTATATGGGAGGCAGATATACCTATATTTGGCAGACCCAGATATGGATATATAAAAAATTGGCATATCTGGACAGATATGCCTTATATAAAAGGATATGCTTGATATGGCCAGATATGCACAATTTTTTATATAACCTATTTTTTATATAAGTCCAGATATGTCATTTTTGTAAGGGTGCGAGAGGAGGGCATACCCCTCCTCCCCCTCCTCACCTCCCCATTTCCTCTCGTGCCCCGCTCCAATTTAGCGGAAAATTTTCGCAAAATATCCCGCCAAATATAGCGGTACAAATTTCCCGTTAAAAGTAGCGGAAAAATTTTTCCGCTACATTAGGCAGAACATTTTTCCGCTAAATTTGGCGGAGAAAGATTTCCGCTACATTTAGCGCATAAATTTCTCCGTTAAATTTAGCGGAACAATTTCACCATTAAATTTAGCGGGAAAGCTTTCATGCTAAATTTAGCGGTGAATTTCATCGCTAAATTTATCGGCCAAATTTTTGTGCTAAATTTAGTGGAAAACTTTCCCACTAAATTTAGCGGGAGAAATTTCCCGCTAAATTTAGCGGGTAAACTCTTCCTCTAAATTTAGCGGGGACATTTTTGCGCTAAATATAGCGGGAAATTTACCCGCTAAATTTAGCGGTGAAATGTTTCGGCTAAATTTAGCGCAGAAATGTTTTCGTTAGATTTAGGCGCCGTGTGACGCCACGGGGGTGACGTCACACGTGACGGTGACGTCATTATGGGAAACGTCCCATAATGCAACGCGTGGTTACGCCAACGCCGACGGCGATGGCGACGCGGCTCGAGCTGGAAACGGGCGGCTAAGAGCTGCGTTCCAGAAGAGAGTGTATACTCATGGACACGCGCCGAAGTTTATACAAAGCATGGAACACTCAAACACACAACGCTTGTGCTGAAGGAAGAAAACCTTAGAGCAAAACAGGAGTTGACTTGGTTCGCACGGAAAAGCTGCAAAGCTTTGATACGGACAAAGTGGAAGATTAGAGTTTTCAGATAAAAGAAAAGAGATAGAATAGAGAAACCTCCAACCAGGGGTTTCCCAAGGAATCAAAATTAGGGGGGGGGGGCATTGAGAATAGACGATTCGTTGCGAATTAAGAAGGAGTCCGCCTGCTGCACCGCGCTCAGAACACCTTATGCCCCATGCGCAAAGGGAGTTTACAATATGCCATTGTCATGTGGCAAATGCTACATAGGGCAAACTGGGCGTTGTATTGATTACCGCACCAGGGGGCATGCAGCTTCCGTGGGCGCACTAACGTCAGCTGGTCACCTTCCGGCACATTGTCGAGTATGCCGATGTGCTCTTGATTTCAGATACGTCACCATCCTTGCAAGACACAAAAAACAGCTTGGAAGGAAGATCCTGGGGTCCCTGGTCATTGAGGCGGACGGGGACGACAGTGTAAATGCAGCCTCCGTTACGCTATTTCCCGAAGAAATACTGTAACTGCAGGGAGCGCCTCAGGTGAGCAACCAAGTCGGGAGCATGTGAACGCTATCCATCAGAGATCACGCCGAAGAAGAAATCACCCCTGGAAACGCAACTTTTTAATTCACGAGTATCAATGAAAAAGAAGATTTGCAGTAAATGGTTGATAGTCCAGCAGTGTGCGCCTCTTTTTCTTCCCTGCTTCGTTTTTCCCTCTACGTTCAGCTGGAAACCTCCAGAGGCATGTCAAACCGACCAGCTCAGTTCCAGGTAGACACAAATTTACATATTTGTTTTAAAGAAGACAAGAAAGTTACCCTAAGGCGATTCATACATGTGAGTTATGTGGCCAGGGAGACACAGTATCGGGGGTACTCATCATGATAAGCCAAACAATTAGCTAAGTTATTTTAATTATATTTCAAATAAACATATGGTTCTAATTAGAATAGGAATCTTATCCCTAGTTGGTACATGTCATTACAAGGAGGTCGGCTGACCTCCTCCTAATCTAATCAGAAACTTCTTCAGCATTACCAAAAACACCAAATCAGTCAATTTTAGACATACTGCGGACGCGTGGGGAGCGCCGTAGTGCGCTTACGTTACGTGCAACAGGCGCAAGGCTGGTGCTATGAAAACGCGAATGATAAGAGCCGAAGCACCCGCGCGGACGAGGTTTCGACCCTCCAGGCCTGCGCCTGTCGCGCGAGTAGTGACTTCAATGCAACACCCCGTTTCTCACGCGATCGATGTCTTTCTAAACATCACTGAATTAGTTGTTTTCGATGACGCTAAGCACGTCTATAATTGTAAGAATTTGTTTATCTTCACTGATCAAAAATTCACGTAGCAAATCTTAGTTATGTATTTTACAAATCGCGACGGTTATCCTTCTTTGTAATACCCCCTGGCCGTATAACTCAGCTGCAGAAAGCGTGTTAGTGTACCCTTTACGGCTCTTAAAAACATGCATGTAAAGCCTAAAAAAACACCCTGTTTATATGTTACTCTCATCCGAAATTGGCAGACATAGTGAAAAAGGGAATCATCCGTGAAATCACTCCAAGTATTAACTTGGAAACATCCCGTCTCTTAAACTCGCTTCTAGTACTTAATGATCGGACACACACTGCTTCTGGCCGGGTGGGGTTTATGTAGACAACGTAGTTATAGCGTAAGTAAAATAAACGGTATTAATGAACCCGTATTACGATGTAAGTAAAAGAGCCCGTACTAATTGCTTCTTTTCTGTATAATGAGATAAACGTAATTAAAAACTCATTTGTATTTGTAATCCAGTAATTTTCTCCGTGGCAATTTCTAATATAATTTAGTTACATTTTTCCGCATTGAGCCAATATTGAGTAATATAATTTAACTGCAAAATAAAAGAAATTCGGCTACCTCTGCCTCGCGTATATAATAAGTGGTAACGCGCTATTTTCCGACACTGGCCCTTCTGTCGCCGATGGAACAAGTTCGTAGGATCTCCCTTGTTAACTTCCCAGACACGCCTCCTTAAACGTTGGTTTTTCGTCTAAAATTTATCCGCTATGTTTATTCCCGACAAATCGTACTCTTATTTGTCACTTAGTCTTTTCGTACTTTTTTTTATATTCCAGTTTTTTTTGTTTTAATTTTCTGGTTTAAAATATAAGAGAGAAGAGAATATAGCTAGAGTAGCCTCGCGGTGCTCTACTACGGGACGAAGGCAAAGCATCGAGTGGTTTTAGCTGCACCTCGGTGTGCGGTCCAATGTGAAGCAAAGGCACAAGGATGGTGGAAACCCGAAGGTTTTATTCTGGAAGAGCGGCGCTTTTGGATCGCCAACGCCGGTTAGAATGTAGTCGCGAGTCTGGGCGCCAGGCATGCGCTCCTGGGCTCGTCAGCCTCACGCGCGGAGCGGGTGGCGGGTGTCCGAGTACACAACACAATGTTTACTGAGATTCTTAATAGAACGATAAACCAAAACCTCCTTTTTATGGACAAAGCTTGGCAATTCGACGACGGAGCCATAGAGTGCCCGGTCGCAGATTTCGAACTCGAGGATCTGGTAGCACAGGGCATCAAAGAGCCATTTCTCTGACAACCTCGACATCAGCGCGCAGCTTTTGCAGCGGCGAGGACCCGAAACACATTTGTGCGCTTTTGAGAAGTGTGTTTCGGCATCTCGCCGCAGCGGGGCGCCAGTCACGTGGCTCTCCTCTCATCCGCTGTCTCCCGCTCCACCTTTTCCGCTCCGGCGGCCGCTTCTCGGGCTGATCTTCCAGGCTTTGTCAGTATATAGGAGGCTATGGCAGTGGAGACAAAGCCGGCTAGCTTTAGGCCTACCCACTAATCGTTCCAATCAGAGCTCGGCGTTCTGACGTCCCCTCCCGTTTCCTCCTTTCCCTCACTTTCTCGGCGCATAGAATGCCCTCGGTGGATTTGGAGCGATCCCTAAGCGCGTCCTGCTCGTGCCCTTACCTGCGAACGTGCACTCGCGCGCCCGAAAATATGCCAAAAAAAAACGGCGCTTTAAAAGCTCTCCAAATGTCGCCATATAGTTTATATAATACGCGTATCTTCACGCAGAAGCGGAGAACAGCAAAAGTATGGCTAAAGGAAACGCGAAAGGGTGGAGTGATAAGGCATTGTGACGAGGCTCCTCTCGTGCAGGCTACATTCTCTTGGATGAGCGGCAGCCAACATTCCGGCCGCGAGTTTTTCTCTCTTTGCAGAGCGGCCTGCTGGGTGGTTGTCGACAAAACGAGCAGCGGCGAACGCCGTGAATCAGAACACGCGATCGGTCACTGCTTAGTAATGCCCTTACAAAACATATTTCGGGCATTTCATAGAAATTCACATTTTCACGACTCTTTCAACTTCCTATTCAGTCGCGTCATATCAACAATTTTCCGAAGGCTTTCTATAGACTTTGTTTCGAGCAAAGTGTATAAAATACAGACAATAGAAATGCTATAGACTTTCTATCGACAAGTGTCAATAGACTATCGGCCACCATATTTATATAAAATCTCTATAAACTAGGCTCGATGGAATAATAAGATGCAGTTCGGAGAAGCAACATAACAAGCTGTAAAAACCTTCTTGCTGAAAGTATATTTTTTTTTCACGGCGTTAAAATAGTTTTTGTTTTCCGATGATCAATGGGTGGAGATTTCGTTCACTAACCCTTAAAGACAACATCTAGTAAAAGGTAATGGCGAGAAGAAACCAACATACCTGTAAGCGTGTTAGTTTCGGGGGAGGGGGGGGGGGCTTTTCGTTCAAATTATTACCTTCCAAGGTAGTGGATCAGACAACACCACTGAATACTAGTGTTACGAGAGCTCCGTGGCGTATGTATCTGTGATGCCTAGATATGTCCACATGGCAAGTGGCGAGTGCATATTTCCATGTATGTAATGTGACAAACCTAAAATTAATTGTACACAATTTAATTTCTTATCGCAAAAAACTGACCTTTTGATTTTAAAGAAAGAATAAAACGTTGTTAGAATCTCTGTATGTTTTGTATACAATTTCTAGCCGATCTTTATACACTAAGCTCTATCGAAAGTCTACAGAATAAACAGCCAAAAAGATTAGACAGTGGTTAAAAAAGTGTATACATTTTCTTTAGAATATATATAGCCCTCACGCAGTATTATCTATAGAAATTCTGCAGAGAGCGAACAAATATTTCTGTCAGTGTTGCAGCGCCATAAAGCGGCGGCCATATCGGGTAGCAGGGTTTGCGAATCAAGCGTGGCCAGACGCGCACGCCGCTGTTTCCTGACTCAGCAAGAACAGAGCGGCCTTCAATGGCGGGTTCCCCTTTAAAAATATCACGGCTGTAATCGGCGCTGGAGCTTGACGGTTGTCCGCCCTGACCCACCGCGCACGACAAAGACAAACCTAAGTGTCAGCCCACTAAATATCATCCCATCAGAGCTCGACTCCTTGACGTCAATGTATCCTCTGTGCAAGAAGCAGCAGACATACTTGTCCGGCATGTACTGATGTTTCGATCGCAAAACTAAATGTCACAGATCTATCGTTCCTCATCTTCTTCTCCCGCATCAAACCAAAAATTCCTCTCATTCTATCACGTAATTGCAAAGAGCCCACAAAAGGACAGGCACAAACGAGCGCGACAACGTCACCCATGCTGCATTTTGAATGTTACGCCACACGCTTATCCTGCTCATAAATGTCAGCAGCAACCAGTAGAGGGCGCTTCAACGTATCAAGTTCAAACTGTCTTATAGCCGTACAAAATAAATATTTCTGTAAGATATTTTATAGACGTGTCCACGAGACTCTCTCTATTCAATACGTGTGACTTTACTTAGAACTGAACTGCGGAACCCATAATGTACTCAGCGTCTTTATGGGCTTCTACCTCATTCTGAGTTAGTTTTGATGGTACTCGTATGCACGGAACCTTGTCCGTTCATTTAATTCACCCAATTGCGCATGTCTCGAAAAAGACTCATCAAAGTAATCTGTGTTAATGAGCTTTGGCTGAAAGTAGCCTATCGCGCAATCACCCGGCACAGAGGCATCGATCGTGGGCTCGCACTTTAAACAAAGCACAATTGAAGTTCAACTTAAATGGCACCCAATCGTGTCTATATATAGGACTCCAGCGTCGGCGGTTCGTGGGTGTGGCCAAGCGTGGGTGACACCCTCGAGTCATCCGCCGCTTCCGATTGCCCGTTCCATTCTTCCCTCAAGGTTAGACGGGGCGTCGTGAAGTCATTCATGGGCGGAAAGGCAAGGAGCAATTGAATCGGTCGGTGTCGGAAACTGCCGCTGAGAAGCACATCACGCATTTGAGATACTGCCTTTTTGGGCGCAATTGAAAGGGGAAAAAAATCACGTTTTCATTTTTCGTTTCTTACTCGAAGTGAATGCGTGCTCTAAAAGTTGAGCGTGACAATTGACCCAGTAAAGTACACAGTTGAGAACACTTTTAACTTGGTTCGTTCCGCAACCGTATGATGATGTCCGTTTCACACTGTACATACTATATGCCTACAAGATTTTTCGTACGCAAACTTTGCGAAATTGGCTGCGTTTACTGGACGATACATTGCCCGCAAGTTTCGCGGAGGGTGATCCCGTAACTTGTGTCGTTCATTTCGTGTATAGCCAGCCCCATAACCTGTTCTACATTAAAACTTTTCCCTGAGGCAGCTTGACTGCAGTAGGAGCTTCCCTCTAGGGCGAGCGTTCTTCTTTCGATGGCAAGTCAAGTGCATCAAAGGCATGAAGGACGGCATCGTGCGCATGCTGAAGGCAGAGCTGCTGCAAATCTCGTGTGGCAGCGGACTATCGTAGACATTTAGCAGAGCGAAGAAAGTCGGAAGTGCTCTTTGTAGGAAAGAACAGCAATGTAAAGGCATTTTTGAGTTTGGGCTCTCAAAATTAAAACGCCTGTGCACTTTTTGCACTTTCCCTTAGGGCTTTCCAAAAGCCAATCCTTGCGACTTGTAAAGTAACTTGGCCAATGGCGAGGCCGAAGCCAAAGTCTGAGTATCAAAGTGCAACCTGAACAGTGATACTTATCGTGACGTTGCATAATCAGTGTAACAGCGCAATCTGCACTTTCATGGACGGCCACGCTTTATTTGAGCTGTAACTAAAAGTTTCTTTCAGCTTGCCTACATAGGCGGCGCTTTTTCATTAATGGACACTGGCGCATCATTCTCAGAGGGTAGTATTTTTGCTGTTCAGTTGTACGCGGACCCCGCATCCTGGGCAGCATGTCTTCTTTCAAGAAAATGAAATTACGAGCACATTGACGGCCTCTCGTCTCCATACCGCTTCGCTGGTTTCTCCTTTTTCCTGTAGTTCACTCACGTACGTTCACATGTCACGTGACTGAACACGACCTTATTTCTAATAGTCTAGTGTTATTCTGATGGTTAAGAGTTGCGGTTAAGAGTTGTGTGACCACCCCGAAGGTGATCACACAACGCAAGGTACGAAGGGTTTTAATGCCCCACAGTTGGACGAGCTGGAGGTAGCGCCTTGTCCTTTCGCTGTTACGTACCAGACCATCCTCGAGCTCCCCGCTCGAGCTCTGCCCCGTGTCACTAAACGGGAAAGGACAAGACGTTGCCTCCAGATCGCGCAACTGTGAGACAGTAAAGTCCTCCGTATCTTGCGTTGTGCAATTTCCCAGGGGGCGGTCAAGGCAGGGCCTGATCGGGCGTTGAATTAAGTGGGAACCCACATTATCTGGCCACGACCCTTAACCATTAAAATCACACGCCACCGCAAAGTTATAGATTTTGGCTAGTACTTGGTGCGGTGTCGGATTGGCTTATTTTGGACAAACTGTTCACGCTTAACATTCGTGACAATATTTCTGACTGGATGGGAGATTGCAAAACCATTTCGAAGCAGCGCGATTATAATATTCTAGAAAGAATCAGAGACCGTCGATATCTAAGGACCCCTGTGAGTTGCTATAGGACGCCTGCAGCTTTTAAGTGTGTTACTTTTCTACCGAGTGATGCATTGTCCAACTCCGGGTTTTACGCCAATGACCATGTGGTGCTAAAAAAGAGAGAATACTATGAAGGGAGCTAGCCGCAGCACTCTCGATGGACTGAATGGGATGTAAAATTTGCTATTTTAACGCGTTAAGTTTTTAACGTGGAGAGCTTTCTCTTCAAAATAACATGCTGTTTACCGCAATAACGAAACAATTTTAGACTAAACCATTCTACAGAGTGACCTTAACTGAACTGCTGAGCTGGTGAAATAAATCAGAAATGATAGTGAGTATCAAGGGGATCCACATAAGGTTTATAAGGAAACTCCTTATACCCTTGTGTTTTTTCCACTATACCTACAGAATGAGTTGCGTTAGCAACACAAGTAAACTAACGGCACTTTTTTCACCGAAATATTCTCTGGAAGGAACGGAGTTTTAAATAGGATTTTTAAAAAGAAACTTTAAGAGCTTCCCACTGAATGTCCAAACAACTTTACTGCAACTACGTCCGACCAATCTATGAATATTCCTGTTTTATTATCAAGTAGGAAAATTAAATTTCAATATCAAACTAAAAGCGTAAAAAAAGCTAGAAAAGTTGTCTTCGGAAGATAGGGGTATTTAGAGAGCAGCAGTGCCATCCAAAAACAACTTTCACTTAAATCACAGCTTTTTTAAAAACACAAAAGTTCCTTGATTAAACCTAATTTGTCAGATTACTAATATAATACAAACAAAAGTATGTATTTCATCCTCCCTATTTGATTTCAGAGATGGAATCACACTTGCAAAATGACAGAATTCAGGCGTACAGCAGATGCTTTCAAGTACCAGCTTTTCGAAGTTAAGTAATGATTGGAATCGGCAATACGATAGTATCCCTTCAATGTTTTCGAACGGCGTTTTCTTATGTTTAACGAACAAAATCAATGCTCTCTCTCTCATTGAATTGTCGAAAGTTTGGCTATCCCTCGAAGCAGCGTTTCTGAATATTTCTGTGCGTTCGCATAATCTCACTGCAGAAAAATATATATTGTAATTTAATCACTCCCCTGCGATACTTACCCTGTGGTGATGCGGTAGAAGACGACCGTATCAAAATAAAATAAAATAATTAGTATACAGCAAACATAACATGTTGGAATTGTCAACGACGAATAATTTTTTCACGTGGTACGATATACGCAAAAAAGGAATATAGGGTTCACTTGTTGTGCGCAGTCAAAATTAAACGTCTTGAGCAACTAATGTTGCCATTCAGATAATACCAATCAAATTATGTGTATCTTCCAAGAAGTAAAAACATTATAGATACAAATACGTGTGAGCAGACAAAGAGACAGAGGAGGGGCCATTCTGGCGGTGGCCGACCTCCGTCTTCATCTTAATAATCCAGCCTCTACTGCGCACCTCGCAACTGTCACTGCTGCTCTTGAAACACACACAACAAAAAATAAAAGGTGCTGTGTCGTCATGTTTGAAAGACGACAAGCTGGAAAGCTGTAGACGTAAAAGAAGAAGAAAAGGACGAAACACCCGGACTGATCATGAATGTATATCCGATGTTCCAGTGGGTGGTAGAGGTGTGTGGACTATTCTAACTTTTTTTTCTCCAATATACAGAATTGAGACGTTCCTCTTCCTGTGTTCTTTTTCTTCGACTAAGTTTTCCATCTTTTGCCACCATCTAGGGTGATTTTCAATATGATCGCAACTACACATTTCTTTGTTTGTTTGGTGGGCCTATGAGCACGTTATTTTTGGCGTTGTATTACACGTTTCAACATGGTACAACTTTTTAAGCTGCCTCAAATATTTACAAATAAAATGAACGCGGAAGAAAATATTTCAACGACTAGCCCTACACAAACACTAATCAATGTACTTATTACCTAGGGACCATATCGAACGATAAATAAATCATAAATAGTTATATCACCGTTACTCTATGTTCGACGATTGTTTTCCTCGATAAGATATTTACGAAAGAGGATTTTCATGACCACAGAATAAAGTGCACGAAAACCAAAAATAATAATATAGTTATGGAAGGAGCGGCTTTGCAGAGGTATCAGAATATTTAGAAGAAAAACAAATTGGAGCATTGGCTAAATTATAAGAACTGTACCGGACTGGAAGTTCAATATATTCAATGACTCGTCTAATTGACAGGTACGACATTCATAAAATATAAAAATTGCCGTTCCGAGTTTTCAATATTTTTCTTCATGAGGAGTTGGAACCTACACGGACCAGGGGCATCAAGCTGTTCTGGGGCTCAAATAAAGAAGTTAATGCGTGGATTGCTTGGCCAGAACTTGACACGAATCAAACCCCGCAGGATGGATGCTGCGATGCAAAGGGTGTGCGACGGATGAGGGAGGACCGCTCACCTTCTCCCGCATGGCGATGTCCGGGCGTGCGCGCGTGGCCCAGGAGCCTGAAACACACACACGGGGCGACCGGGCCGAGGAAGCAAGCAGGGGCTCAGAGTGCGAAGCGAACAGCAAACCTCCGACTTGTGAGATTGAGCCTCGCGCGGGCGGCAGGCTCCTTATATAAAAGCTCGGCCTTCGACGTCCGCCCCCGGAGCCGCCGGCTTCCCCGCCACGCTTTCGAAAACCCCCTTTCCGGGGCGGGCAGGTCCCTCCGGGCCTCTCCCTTTTGTCTCCAGCCGAGTCAGTGGCGAGTCCGTCCGCGGTCTCCCCGCGGTCGGCGACGACGACAACGCGCCTCGGCGCCCCCTCTCCCGTCCCGCTCTCGTCGGAGCGGAGACGCGGTGCTGACGACCTACGCGTGCCCACCTGGAGCTGTAGGCGACCCATGACGATGCGCAGAAGAAGGAAGATGCCCTCCGCGGATGCCAAAAGAAGGTTCGCCCCCGAAGAGACGATGATTGTCCGCTAACTGCTCCCGCATCCGCCTGGGTGAGGCAGGCGGGCAAGGCGGACGCGTGGGTACCTCGGAACGCCAGCCAGCGGACATCCCGCCGTCGTTTGTGGCCGGAGGGAATGGTCTCCGAGCTGTGCTCATGAAAAAGGGCACGGCTAATCCGCGAGTGCAGTTTCAGCATGGAACTTGGAGGCAACCCCTGAGGTGGTTCTATGAGACTCGAGAAAGATCAGCTGTTGAAATGAGAAAACATCGGTTCGGTGGCACGAGTGTATACACCCGATTACGGCGGTTCAGTCGCATACGTCAATCCTTCTATTCATTGGAGAAGACCAAACAATGTCCGCGTGAGTCTCGGCACGTGAGTATCGAGGGAAAAATATAAAATTATTTCGACACGCCCTTTTCGGAAACGTTCGGAACCACAGAATCACCCAACTGATGTGAGTACAAAGAAACGAGTGGCAGCAGTCATCAATTAAATATGTCACTTTTAGGAATTTGTGAAGGTTTAGTATCAATATTTATTTATTGTACGTACCAAAAGTCCGATTGAAGGTCTTTAATGGTAGTTGCTCATCGCAATTCGAAAAGCACGAAAAAACAAAAACAACAATCGAAGCACAGGCTAAAACGCTAGTGCATATAGTTTGAACACTATAAACAAAAATGGCCATATAAAATATATATATATATATATATATATATATATATATATATATATATATATATATATATATATATGTATATACTATGAATTACTTGCATTTCTATGTTGTAGATGTGATGAAATGTGAACGAGTGTGTACTTACTTTTTGTGCTCCTTGCTGCTATAATCCCTAAGGGATTGGCAGTACTTTCAAATAAAATAAAATAAATATATATATATATATATATATATATATATATATATATATATATATATATATATATATATATATATTATTTATTTGTGAGGCCGTTGATAGAGGTTATTTCATGAGGCATGGAGATTCGATACTGCAGGTGGTCTAAGCGACGAGTTCGCTAACCACAAGCTGAGAGCGCGTGCTGCCTGGCCAGCCTCTGCTTCGTCCTCTTCTCTTCTAACACTTCCCCGGGCGTGTGAAGGGCCGGTCCACCGGCAGCCATGTCAATGTCTTTTTGGTGCGTAGAAATGCTTGTTAAGGGAAACATGAACAATGTCAAGTGACTTTGTGCGGCGATCGCGTGGAGTTAGCGTGGAGGCGTCACTGGCTCCACCTCGTAGCTTGTACGGAAAATGCGGTGGAAAATTCGAAATGGACTCACGTATTTCTGCAGCAATGTTTTTGCAATTGCCTCGTTTACGGATCGGTGTTGCTAGACCTTCATCCCCAACTTCGTAAGAGGCTTCGCTGTGAGTCTCCTAGTGACGAGGTGGTTGTTGCTGCTGCGATCGTAGAATAAGAAAGCGTGCAACTTGTCGAGCATCCTCTGCGTGGCAGATAACCTCTGAAGGATGAAAGGTTTGAGAGTCATGAACGGAGGCAATATCGTGTCCAGCGTGGTAAGGGGTTCGTACGCGAAGAACAGATAATACGGTGATAAGCCGGTCGTGGCCCGATGCGCGGAGTAATAAGCAAAGGTCAGATTTGGAACGATAACGTCCCAGTTTTTACGATTTTCCGCGACCTATATAAAAATCATATCCGAGAGGGTACGATTGAGACGTCCCGTGAGCCCACTTGATTGGGGATGATATGCGGTGGTAAATTTGCCCGTTGTGTAAGCCACGCGCAAAAGTTCACCGAGAACCTTAGCAATAAAAGGAGTGCCCCGATCGCTTATTATTTTCTGGGTCGCTGTGCAAAAAGAAATTCGCAACTTCTTGGGTTGTGGCTACTGGACCGCAAGCTGTTTAAGCGTACCTGTTCAGGTGGTGTGCGGCAACAATTATCCACCAGTTGCTGTATTTAGATAAGGACCAATGATTGAGGAAATCCATTCCGATTGTGTGTAAGGGTCGATAAAACGTGGTTAAGGGCTGCAGAGGGCCGGATGACTGTGTTGTTCGGGTCTTGTGCAACTGCCATTGGAGGCATGCGCGAACGTACTTACTGATGGTACGATACATGCCGTTTCAGAAGTAGCTTGAACGTACGCGGAATTACGTCTTCGCAAATCCGTGGTGCGCCGCCGTAGACGCGTCGTGGTTTGCTTGAGTGATGTCTCTTTATAGGCTGCGAGGTACAAGAAGCACCCAGGGAGGTCCACGTGGCTCGTAGTTTCGTCTGTAGAGTACATCGTCACGAACGGGGAAGAGACGAGCTCGCAGCTGAAAGTACCGCGTGTCATACCCGAGAATACATATCAGACATTTAACTAATCGTTTTACGTTGGGATCAGACGCTTGAGCCGCTGCAATGTCAACAGTGTCTAAGACAGTAATAGAATAAATGTGGTCGTTTGGAGCAGGGGATGAAGTGTCACTGGGCAAGGAACAGCGGGACAGCCCGTAGGCTTCGAGAAGGCCTCTTCCGCACTTGTAAACAACGTTGAAGTCGTAGTCCTGAATGTTTAGTGACCATCGTCGAAGACGGCCAGAAGGATCTTTAAGGTTTGCTAGTCAACACAGGGCGTGATGGTCGGCAACGATGTCAAAACGTGTGTCATAAAGGTGCGGTAGAAATTTCGATATTGCTCAAATGAGCACCAAACATTCCCGCACTCTGATACTGCGGTTTTGCTCACACTTTGTTAGAGTTCGGCTCGCGTACGCAATGACGCGGGGGCGACCATCCACATTTTGAGCCCGTACTTCCTCGACGCCATATCCATCGGCGTCAGTTCGGATTTCGGTTTCGGCGCCCTCCACAAAGTCACCGAGGATTGGGAGAGACGTGACGGCACCTTTAGGAGATTAGAATTCTGTGACTTGCGAGGATTCCCATTAGAACGTTGTGTTAATCCGCAGCAGCTCGCTTAGTGGTTCGGCGAGATCTGAGAAACGGGGAATCAGTTTTCGTAAGTATCTGCAGAGTCCAAGCAATGCCATATGTGTTTCGGGTTTGGGAAATGGGGAACTCAGCCGCAGCTTGAACTTTGTTTGAGTCTGGGCGGATGCCATCAGAGTTGACTAGATGCCCTACCACTCTAATTTCTCGAGCTGTAATAGTGCACTTTTTTAGTTCAATTTCAAATTAGCGTAGCGAAAGCAGTTCAGAAGTTGTCATAGCCGATGTGGATAGTCTGTAAATATTGATGAAAAAATAACGACATCATCGAGATAGGAGAAACAGATGTTCCAAGTCCATCATTCGCTCGAACGTCGCGGGAGCATTACTTTGTCCAAAATGACTATTAATGCTTGTTTAATGTTTGGACGATGCAATGCATGCTTAATGCAAGTTTAATGTACTGAATAGTCCAAAGGGACTATGCAATACATAACACTTGAACAGACCGTTGGTAGTGACGAAAGCCGTTTTTGGTTTATCACCCTAGGCAACCGAAATTTGCCAACACCGGTCCGGAGGTTTATAGATGAAAAAAAGAAGGAGCCTTGAGGTGCGTCCAGCTTTTCATCGATGCGAGAGAGCGGATAAACGTCTTTCTTGGTGACCGTGTTAAGGCGGCGGTAGTCAACACCAAAACCCCACGAGCCATCTTTCTTCACAAGATCCACGGGGGAGGACCAAGGGCTGTACAACGGCTGGATAACTTTCTTATTCAGCGTATCAGTCATGGCTGGGCAGTATCCGGATACAAATTTATGGCAATAGTATCTTATAGACACTTTCGAGTATCTGCATCTCTGTATCGAGATACATTTGAAAAGTGTATTTGTATCTCAGTAGTGAAATACATTTACAATGTATCACTCGTGTGGCGATACTTTGCCAGACTTAGGTATCTCGTTACATTTGTTGCCCTTTTTAAGATAAATTTAAAAGATAAAAACATACTGTTTGATGCAAGTTGCTTCAGAATTTATAAAATAAACCCGCCCTATAGCATAATCCATCTCAACCACCAACATTTAAAAAAAACTGTGGTTTAAAGAAGGTTACTTGCAAGAATAACAAAATCAGCTCCCTCACAAATCCTTCCACTCTTTCCAATTAGCAGAGCGAACGCTTTAAAGGAGCTGAGTGGAAAAAAGTACGGCCCTGTTGCCCACACTCCCTACACTATGGGTGACTCAGAAGCTTTTGATACGACAGTTTGAGATGCGCCCTCACGGTAAAACAGGGTTCATTTTGGGCAGACTTCTTTCGTAAAGCATGGTATGCAGTCTTTACCGTTCTGTAACTATATGGTTCAACTGGGGTGACATGTATTTTTAGCGGCATTATTGATAAATAAAGAGTTCGAGTCGAGGGGCAGTGCATAAAATGGTACAAAAATAGGAGCACAAGCACAAATTATTATTCGGATTGGCCACGAGCTACACCCTCCCCACGTATCACCGTTCGGGAACAAATGCATTTCTATATGTATCTGTATTCCGGAATACGTTTCGACGTTTTGGCAGAAGTATATCAGTGATATTCCGTTGCATAAAATACAAATGCATCTCAGCATCTGTATTTTGGGCTTAAAACAATGTATCTTAGTATTTGTATTCTCGATTTTTTTGTTTTTTTGAGTACCTTTGTTTAGTTTTGATATCAGTGACATGGCATCGGTTCACTTTACGTTCCATAGGTGAGATACGGTATGGCCTGCTCTTCCATAAACTTGCGTTTCCGGTTTCTATTTTTTTCTCCTTTATTTGTTTCGCGGATTTTTCTGGATTAGGGACAGAAATAAAGGCTTGCTGCGTAACAGGGCCTCTGCCCCCGTACAGTTCAGCAGTACAGCGCAATAACGTAACAACGATGGCTAAATATAAATAAATGTTGCGATCCACAAAAGCGGTTCAAAACAGAGCGAACAAAGCAAAACATTTACCCAACATTGTGGGAATATAGGTTAAAATTACAATTTCACGTATCATTAAATATATAAAAAAGAAAAGCCACAGAACATCGAAAACCGCAAAAACATGCCTCCGTTGAGCAATATAATAAATACGAGTAAGCAACAACATTAAAATCAGCCACAAAACAGCGGCTTTTAAAAAGAAACAAAAACAGATAATCTCTCACACTTCAACATCAAGAAATACGGAATGAAAATATAAACGAAAATTCAAAATATCTATATATAAAGAAACGAACGAACAATCCTGGAATTTACGAAACGTTACACAGATGAAAAAGGAATCTCACTTACCACGAGCATCCTTCTGCAATTATGCAGGATGGGGAAAACAGCTCCGAAAACGCGGACTACGAATAACAAACACGACAGGACAATGCTGTACTCGCAACTGAAGAATGTTAATAAAGGAAATAGAGGCAGAAAAAACATGCACAGTATCTTAAAAGATTGCACACAAACAAAGGGCCACATTTGCCAATTGTGAAGCGTGTGCAGTAATCTACATTTCTACCCGTTCAGTACGTGACTTATTTTTCTCCGCAAGAAGGATATCCAATTTGCTGACACATCCAACGAAAGCTCACTAACATATGAATGTCCATGGCACGAATTGTGGAAGGCCTCTATAATCACTCTCGTCACCCCATCCCTGTGTGTGCCCAGAATGGCGACCCTGCCAAAATCAGGCCTACATTTGCAATCTCTGCAGTGAATCGGCAAAAGCCCCCCTACCGCGGCTCCGAGCTGAAACGAATGTTATCTTAATCTATCATTGAAACATATTCCTGTTTGTCCCACATAGCACATCACATGACATCTTTCCGTTACATGACAAAGGGATCCTACACACCACACAAGAAACTCAAGTAACAAAAGGTTGTCTGGGAGCCTGGTACACTTTGTCACTTGTGCTTCTTTTGTGGTGTATAAGATCTCTTTATAAAAATATTGATAAATTGTTTTATTTTTATCGTGCCCACAAACAACCTCTCGGTTTACAGTCTGGTGCACTAAACATACATGGAGTAAAACCTAAAAATGCAGGAAACAACAAAGTTAAATCAATAAAAGTCATGCAACATTATCATAATGCAAAAATTGATTATTGATTAGTTCACAGACATCCAGTCACGTAGATTTAACATAAACTCCTGAGTGGATAAAAATATGCCGACGTTAAAGATTTTTTAATCATAATCAATTTGTATCCTTGACAATGGGATTACAGCGGACAAGCAAGATGGATAAAAGAGTTGAAATGTTTCGGCTCGGGCGAGAGGGAACATGAAACTCAATAGTTTGTAATGAAGCCGCCGAATTTATTCTGCCATGAACAACTTTGTGAAGGAATAAAAATCTCTGTACTGCCTTTTCAAGGCTAATTTATGCAGCGAAAATTTACGAAGCAATGTTTCGTAGTGGTAAAAACATCTCCTTCCAATGTAGCGGTCATATAAAATTCTTACCATTCATTTTTGCACATTTTCAATAGCTAGCTCTTGCGACAGAGTCAATGCATTCCAAATGACTGAGGCAAATTCAAGTCGCGATCGAACTAGAGACTTAAATAAGAGTAGCAAGCAACAGGGAGCTGAAAATTGACGACAAATTCTTGAAATCATTCCTAACGTCCTGAACGCTGCATTTACTGTAGCCTAGACATGATTGTTGAAAGAAAGTGAGCTGTCAATATACACTCCAAAGTCCCTAATAAAGGAGACTGGAGGAACTAATACGCCATCTAGATAATATTCAAAACAAATAACATCACGCTTCCTGGATAACACCATTGATTTGGATTTCAAGGGGTTAAGCAACAAGCTGTTTTCTAAACACCATCTCGAAGCGCGACTTAGATCAGCTTGGAGAAGAGAACAGTCGGATAGTGTCTTCACACTTAGAAATAACTTAACATCGTCAGCAAACAAAGGATGTTAGCATTGCTAACACAACAATTTTATTTACAAACAACAGGAACAAAAGCGGGCCAAGAGTTGAGCTCTGCGGCACGCCAGACGTTAAAATAAACTGTTCGGAGAAAATGCCATTGACACGAACAGAATTGTGACGATCACACAAGTAGTGTCATGTAACAGGTGCTATGCGGGACAAACAGGAAGATGTTCGAATGATAGATTAAGAGAACATTCATATTCCCTCGGAGCCAAGGTTGGTGGACTTTCGCCGATTCACTGCAGAGATTGCAAATGTCGGCCTTGTTTTGGCAGGGTCACCACTCTTGACACACGCAGGGATAGGGTCACAAGAAAGATTATAGAGGTATTCCACATTCCATGCCATGCAAATTCATGTGTTAGTGAATCTTCGTTGTCACTGTCAGCAAGAGACATTCTGCCTGCGGGAAAAAAATGAGTCACACAGTAAACGTGTAGAAATGTAGATTACTGGCAAGCTTCGCGGTTGGCGAGTGTGGCCCTTTGTTTTTGTGCAATCTTTTAAGATACGGTGCATGTTTTTCTGTCTCTGTTTCCTTCATTAAAATTCTTCAGTTGCGCGTACAGCATTGTCCTATTGTGTTTGTCCTTTTTCGTAGTCAGCGTTTTCTGAGCAGTTGTCATCATCATGTGCAACGTCAACAAACTGGCCCTGTTCACCACCTTATTACACTTATGCAATTACTTTTAAAACTACAAAAATGTTTATGGAAGTTCACGGACGTATCTTTTCTGTTTAAAGTTTTACTTATATGGAAATTTAACCTCTGTCGCCCCTATTTCTTATGACCAGCATCTTTCGTATTAGATTTTGAATATTGTACGTGCTCAACATATTTGTTGGTGTAGTGTAGAGTTTGTTTGAGTGTATTAATTGTAAGAGTTGGAAATAAAACACTTGGTCTGCCTTGAGCGTAATATATTAAAAAGTAGCTGTGGGCTTACATTTTTGCTGTCTCCTCTATAATTTTAATACATACTTCTGCGTGATAATTGCTTTATTGTAATTACTTGCTGCCGTTCCGCAAACCAAGATGCCATAGCTCATTTTGAAGTAAAATAGGGAGTAGAATAAAATTCGTTTAAGCCAGGTAGGTAGTAACTTTTGTATTTTATAAATGCCTCCCGTAACTGGGAATAGATCAGCTTTGAGCATATTAACATGGGTGAACCATGAAAGGTCCTCAGTAAACCACACCCCAAAAATGTTTTCTCTTTAACTTGCTCCAGCAACGTGCCATCAAATGTTATGTAGATAGTGCTATGATCGTGTTTATTTGTTGACTTAAAAATACCATACTTAGTTTTGATCGTATTTAGACATAAACGATTGGCTTCTAACCATCTTGATAGTTTTAAAAGACAATCATTGGCTAATGTTTCTGCGAAGTGTTTTGTCACAACCGCAGAAAAAGAATTTGTGTCGTCCTACGTACATTATGAACTGAGTAGAGCCTGGCATTTTCGTCATATCGTTTAGACACACGAGGAATAGCAGAAGTCCTAGAGTAGAACCTCGGGGAACGCAATGTTGTATTCTCATTTTGCTATATGACTTTTTATTTAAGCATACATATTGGTAGCTTTCAGTGAGATAGATTTTAATGAACTTTATGCTTATTCCTTGTACGCCGAATATTTTGTGTTTTTAAAGTAAAATATCGTGTTGTACAGTGTAAAATGTATCTTTTTAAATCCAAAAATACACCAAGTGTGAACAGTTTGTTTTCAATATTTTCTGCAATTTTATCATTTATGTCGGTGAGCGCACATTCTGCAGACTTATCCTTCTGGAAACCATATTGAGCCGGAGCTATCATATGATTTTTTTTAAAAAGCTATTTAGTCTGTTGTTGATTACACGTTAGAAAATCTGAGAAAACTGGGAGAACTGAAATGGGCCTATAATTATTAATCAAGGTCTCTCCGCCTCCCTTGTAGACAGGAGTAACTTTGCCATTTTTATTTCATCAGAAAAAAAGAACAGCGCACTCAAGTATCGTATTTATTATGTGGCCTAATAGAAGGCCTATTATGCTCGCGGTGGACTTATCTGGTAGTGCTTTTATTTCAAAATCATCAGCTGCAACACCATTTTCTAAACTTCCTATTATATTATCAATTTCATTTGGTGTCGTTGGAATAAGCATGATAGATCCCATTTGATTTCTCGCCATCGTTCCTACCGAAGAACCCAGGATAAATTTTCGCTATCTAGATTATGGAACTGTAATTCTATCTAAATTATATCTGGATTTCAGGTTTTTAAAAATGATTCCTTTGTCTGCGATCTGAATTTTTAGTTTCCAGAAGCAGATTTTCAGTTCCATAGCACAGATAGTGAAAAGTTATACTAAGTTTTTCGGTAGCATGCAGTTTTCTGAGCTTGAATTTTTTCCGGAGCACGTGCCTGTGCTAAAAAAATGCCGATTCATTTCGTCTGCAAGTTCTGTACCGACGACGCTTACGTTATTTTAAAAGCTATTTTATTCACACTACTGCCTGTTTGCTTCCTGCTCGTTAGACAGTAATCATGTCCCATACTTTTTCGTGGTCATTGTGAATATGCAGAAATCAATTTGGATAATATTCACACCTTGCTTTTCTCAAGTCGGAGTTTAATTTGTTTCCAAATTTTTTAGACTCATCCAATAGAACGGTATCACGATTATTAGTAAAAGCATGATAATTGCAGTTTTTTCCCGTATTCTTTTATACAGTTCGCCAGTTATCCACTGTTTTCTCATTTTCTAGGCCTTTCTTTCCTTTCACGGAGAGGAAAAGCTGCATCATAACAATACTTGAACTTCGACAAGAAGCTTTTATAGGAAACTGTAGGATTCCATTCTTTATAAACGTCAACCCAACTTCCTTACTCTATTAGGCAGTCAAAAGTCCTTAGCATTTTTCATTTATTGTGCGGTACCAAAACTCTTTTACATGCCACGGTTTTGTTTCCTATTTGGAAAAGACCTTATACAGAACATTGGTAGATGGTCGCTAATATCTAATAAGATAGCACTGGCAGTAACATTTTTTTATATCTACGTTAGTGAGGCAGATGTCAAGGAATGTTGCAGCGTCTGGAGTGGCTCTGGTTGCTACTCTTATTATATTGCTACATGCATATTGTTGAATGACGTCTCGGAATTCTTTCGCGTGATGATCGTCCGAAAGTGTATCTACATTTATATCTCAAAGAATAACAAATGAAGCAGATACAAATCCAAAAAACACGGCGCGTTTTCAATAAATGCCATAAATTCATACGCATTTCCTGACTGCGGAATATACAAAGCACCAACTACGGTGTTCGATACTTAACAAGTCAGCAATCTATATCTTCATTTATATTGGTTAGATCGCCCATAACCCGGTACCGTAATTTATGTTTCAGAAAGATAGCTATAACGCCAACCCCCTTTGTTTTCTTGGCACAGACTTTCGCACTTGTACCCGTGAAGATATGGTAGTATGTCCTTTTTCATTAAACAGGTTTCTGTTAGTACAATAGTACTAAACTCCACGCTCAAAAACTGCAAATAAATTTTCATATTTTCAACCTTATTTTTAATGCTTCTCGTGTTTAAATGCATTATTCAAAACTGTCCATAACCTTCTTTATTCTTTTCATTGAATGCTTGACAATCAAAATAGTCCCACTCTGGCTGTACGTCTTCCATCATCATGTTTTTGTGTGTTATCCGGAGATTAGTTACGTTTCAGTTTGTTATTTTTCTACATCAGATATGCCACCGATTGTGAGAACGCTTGCCGCCTCGTCCTTTCAGGAAAATATTTTCCCTACGGAAGACCAGACGAACTTCCGTCCCAAACTTTTTTGTTGGTAATGTAAGCACCCATTCGCATTTTGTTCGAACTTATTAAATGTCCATTCAGAAAAACAGGGCTACTGTTCCCACCTTAATAACGGTCTTTAGTTGTAAACATGTTTTCTTTTTTTTCCATTTCTACAGGATGCTGTTTCGTTTTGTGCCCTGCACTAAGCGGACAATTATGTTCTTTTCTAAAGGTTTAAAGGTGGGCACTCGGTTAATATCCGAGTCTGAAATCGGCTCGTTCAAGAAGGTCCCAATTCTTTCGACAATGTCGTATCCGTCTCCGTTTTTGGGCACACCTTTTATTTCAGCGTTGTTAGAGCGTTGGTACTGCTCAAGCTCTTCGATTCTGTAGCTTAATCTTGGGTTTTCTGTGGCTAGTTCTTCGCTTCTTTTCGTCAGTTTCTGCTTCTCTTTTCAGAGTACCTTCATTTCGCTCTAAATTTCGTTCACACCATCACAAGTTGCATAATAGGTTTTAACGCTGTCTTCTAAAGTCCTAAGCTCAGCCCTTAGCTTGTGTTTAAGGTCATCAAGGGCCTTCATAATATTCTTTCCTTCTTTTGTCATGTCGATCAGGAAGCCAGTGAACAACACCCGATGGCACGGTACTTCAACGCTTACAAATCAGCAATCCTAAAAGACTAACAATTGTTGGCGTGTTTGGAAGCAGTGCAGGAGAACTTTCTAGGTTTATGAAACAAAGGTTATTCTCACCTGCAAGAGCAGAGGCGATTAGATAGTTGTCCGATGCGCACTGCTGCCGAACTGAAAGCTCGCCTGGTCTGCTGGTCTCCTCTGTAGCTACTTGTCGTTGTAAGTGGCGCCTTGGTCTTGACCTGTTGCGCCACGAGGGGTGTCTTTGACGAAAGATGACGTGCAGATGCTGTGGTGTTCTTGGGCGCAGTTGGTTCACGTGTGGCCAGGGAACTGCGAGAGCAGAGGTGATTAGATAGTAGTCCTATGCAAACTGCTGCCGAACTAAAAGCTGGTCCGCTATGCTGGCCTTTTTTGTAGCTACTAGTTGTCGTCAGTGGCGCCGCATTGATTTATTCCGCCACTAGGGGCTGCCTGTGACAAACGATGACGTGTAGATCTTGTGGTGGTCTTGGGTGCAGTTGGTTCGCGTGCGGCCAGGGAACTTTGAGAGCAGAGGCGATTTGATAGTCATCCGATGCGCACTGCTGCGGAATTCGCAACCATCCGGCCGTACGAACATGAGAGCCTTGCCGTTTTGTTTAAAACACACGAACGATCGATGTCTGTGGAAGTAGGGAGCGGTCTAAGTCAAGTAAATCGCTATAAGCTCCTAGAAGAATTTAAAAAGCGTACCGTTGTTCAATGGTTAAGCTGCTCATGGTCATCTTAATTGTAGAGTCGGTGGAGCAGCCGGTTTGAGAAAGTGGCGGTGAGAGCTTGGCAAGTGTCTTGAGACAAGACGGCAAGGCTGTCATGTTCGGACGGCCGGATGGTTGCGATATCAGCCTTTCGAGGTAGTATGAATGACTCCGCGGAGGCGTTGGTAACGTGCAGATGAACTCGGTTTTCCAGTACTGCCGACGGTAGAGTACAGCAAAAACAAACCCTTTTTGCATTAAGGTGGTGAGCAATGGCTCACAAATATCGTAAACCAGTTGTTCTCAAGTGAGGGTCCGCGGACCCTTTGGGGTCCGCGAAGGCATTCTAGGGGTCCGCGAAACCCAGCTTCATCAGTCAAGCCCGGCTATAAAAATTGTCTTTTTTCAGGTTGAGAAGAAACGTTCCAATTTTCGGGTGGGTTGTCTAGTGTATATGTCAATAAGAGAAGTCTACTTCACACTAGCCCACAGTTATATCCATTTAATAAATCGCTCTCATAATTGACCTATATATTCCCTTCCCCTCACCACGAACGGGGTCCTCCATCATCTCCGCCGATCCACAAGGGGTCCGCAAAACAACAAGGGTTGAGAACCACCGTCGTAAACTCTCTGGAAGAGAACATTGGGCTCGAGTGCTATGGTGACAGCAGTAAATGAAAGGATGTATATATCGGCTGTAGCGCCAAGGACGACAGGGTTAAAATTAAGTGATTCGTTCGTATTAGAATTGTTCAAATGCAGCTCACGCTCTCCGCAGTTAATGACAGCTTAAGTTGACGATAGGAAGTCCCACCCCAGTATTACATCAGCCACGCAGTCAGAGAGGACTGCGAACACGACAACGTAGCGATGGCAGCCAAGGGTTACCGAGAGCATCGAGCAGCCGAGGAAGGAATCAACTCTGCTATTTCCCATACGTAAATACTGTCCAGCTTCCGCCGTCAATACTTTCCGTAAGCGTCGTCGGAAACGAAGAAATACATGATTTGGCGGCGCCAGTGTCTACGAGGGTTACGAGCTTTTGTACATCAATTTTAACAGCAACAGCGGTTGGGCCATTGCTGGGAGGATTTATGTCGTAGTTTGGTTGTGCAGCCTGACCTCCTGTGGTAGCGCGGGCTGCGGGCTTTAGTTTGACGTCGGATTTGACACGACGGCGGCATTGAGGGGCGACACGGAGCGTTCTCTTCGAGGGTATGGAGACGGTGATCGACCTCTGTGGTTGTCAGGCTGTCAAAAGGGAACTGGGGGCCGGAGGTCAGAATAACGGTTGTCGTGATCGGCAGAGTAACTCGAGTGAGGATGAGGGAAACGACAATACTGATAGATATTCAGGCGCCGGGGGCAGTAGCAAGCGATGTGACCGGGTAAAGAGCTGTGGAAGCAGATGGATCGCTGGGCCTGAGTTGTCACTTCTGGACGTGGTGCGTAGGTTGGTGACGTTGGGGAAGCCGGATTTGGACACGCACTTGGGTAAAAGCGTTGCGAATCATGTGGCATAGAGCATAAGAGCGGTGGTGGGGAGTATGCAAATGCATACGCCGTAGTCGACGGAGCTAACGATCCAAGTCATGCACGAAGTTCGTCGTGGAGAACTGTTTGGATACTTTGACCTTAAGGACGGCCTCGTGACACGTCCGGAGGTGCACGAAGCTGGCCGATAAATGAACGCCACACTTCACGAATGATGGTACAGATGAATGTAGGCAAGTTAACGCTGGCAGCAGAGGCAAGCGAAGCTTCTTGCAGGTGCTCGAAGGATGTCTTTGAGAGGCATGCACTTTCCAGCTCGTCGTATTTCTTCCACTCGCCAATGAGCTGCTGGACAGTAGCAGGTGACTGGGGAGCGGCGATGGCTAAGATGTCTTAGGATAGTCCCCTGGATATGGGGCGGATCTCCCTCTGTCAGTTGGGCATCCACTCGATTACAGAGACGGAGAACGTCGTCGACGTAGGCGGTGGAACATTCCGTGGGAGCTTGAAATCGGCGAGCCCCATGGTTTTTAGCGTGCCGCACTTAGGCCCCCATTTCCAGGTTTCGCGGCGTCGGCGTCGGCGTAACCACGCTAAATTTAGCGGGAAAATTGACGTCGCTTAACCTCAACACAAATTCAATTCCGCGCTAAATTTAGCGGGGAAATTAAGTTTCTCAGCTGGATTTAGCGGACAAATTCAGTTTCTCCGCTAGATGTAGCGGGAAAATTGACGCCACGCGACCTCAACACCAATTCAATTCCCCGCTAAGTTTAGCAGGGAAATTCCAGTTTCTCCGCTAGATTTAGCGGACACATTCAGTTTCTCCAATAGATTTAGCGGAAACATTGACGCCACGTGACCTCAACACCAATTCAATTCCCCGCTACATTCTTTATTAAACGAAGCTTCTTGCAACTAAGGCGAGTGGTTGTTACGAGGGACCTTCGACTTACGAAAGGTTAAGTATTTTGATTGGTCAATGAACAGTGAATCTGAGAGCATCAAGAAATAAATCTTTATGCCTATGTTCTTCCGTCTAGACTCAAGGAGGAGAGGATTAGACAGCGTACAGCCCTGTTAGCAAATCTAATCGATGATACACAGAAAAAAAAGCGCAAGGCTAGTCGTAAGCGTTCCAGATTAGGAGTGAGGGTTTTAGAGCGCAGCACTTAGGCGCCCGTTTCCGGCTTGAGCGGCGTCGCCGTCGCCATCGCCGTCGACTTTGACGTGAGCGTAACCGCGCCTTGCATTATGGGAAACGTCCCATAATGCAACGCGCGGGTGTCACTCGTGAACCGCGCGTTGCATTATGGGACGTTTCCCATATTGACATCACACGTGACGTCACGTGTGACGTCACGAGGGTCACGAGTGACGCCATGAGGGTCCGGCGCGTTGCATTTAGGAAAACGTCCTATGATGCAACGCGCGCGTCACTCGCGACCCGCGCGTTGCATCATGGGATGTTTCTCATAATGACGTTACACGTCACGAGGGTCACAAGTGACGTCACGACGGTCACCAGAGTTACGAGTGACGTCACGAGTGACATCACGAAGGTGTAACCGCGCGTTGCATTATGGGAAACGTCCCATAATCCAACGCGCGGGTGTTACTCGTGACCCGCGCGATGCGTTATGGGACGTTTCTCATAATGACGTCACACCTGACGTTGCGTGTGACGTCACGAGGGTCCCGCACGTTGCATTATGGGATGTTTCCCATAAGGACGTCGCATGTGACGTCGCGAGGGTCACAAGTGACGTCACGACGGTCATGAGGGTTACGAGTGACGTCATGAGTGACGTCACGTAGGTCACTCGAGAAGGTCACAACGAAGGCAACGACCTTCACGTGACCTTAACGAGTGACGTCACGAGGGGGAGGGAAGGAGGAGAAGGGGAGGAGGAGGGGAGGAGAATAAGAGGAGGATGGAGGAGGGGGAGAGGGAGGAGGGGGAGAGGAGGACAATGAGAAGGGGAGGAGAGGGTACGGAAAAGGAGAGGGGCACACCCTCCTCTCCGTACCCTCCTCTCCTCCTCCTGAAAAGCTGCACTCTAACTTCGCATTACAGGAAGTTGTAAACGTCTTTCATTTTTTACGTGTTTGACCCATACTTTAGACACATACTGCAACAGAGGGTGAATCAGCCTTTTGTAAGCGAGCAGTTTGGTTTGAGTGGTTGCTGATTTTAAATGGCGTCGTAAAGAGGTAGGTCTTGTATTAGCTTTCATAACGACATTTGTTACACGTACATGCCATCGAATATCGCCTGTAATGGCACCATTAAATTATGCGTAACTATCTACTCTTATTTCATTTCATTTATTTATCTCTTAAAGGTCCTCATTCGAGGACAATACATAAGGGGCGGGGGATCACTCACATATCACTCACAATAAAGACACACTGAGGAAAAAAATACACACAATAGGTTAAAACAAAGCAAATATAAACGCAATTAATGAATAACACGCACTCATGCATAATCAATTAGTGTAAACATGGAGCATACATCGAAAAAAAACAACACACACTCAGGCAAATAATTACTTTCCCAGATGCAAGACTAAACAAGCGCGGAATCCGGCCGGGCTCATGATTGAGGCTAAATTCTCCGGTAGAGAGTTATATTCGGAAATCGCTAGTTGAAAAAGAAGTTGTTAAATGCGTTAAGTGATCCAGAGATTCGTTTTACACAGTTAGAGCTTGTTAGTATGCCGGAAGACCGGGGAGGAGGTTGCAACAACTTTTCTCTAATGTACGGATGATAGTGCTATATTTTATAAAAAAGCAGAGTCGTGAACATTTGTGGCGCGTCGCTAATGAAGCTAGGTCCAAATGGGACTTCATGGCCGTTACGCTTTCGGTGCGATCGTATCCAGAGAGGATGTAGCAGAGCGGCACGATTTTGAAAGGCTTCAAGCTGGGTGACAGCTTAAGCTTGATGAGGGCTTCATATGGAAGCGGTGTATTCAAGTTTTGGTCGCTCGAATGTTTGATACACAATCATCTGCGCACTTTAGACGAAATTGTGTATGGCAGATCTTTGATAAAAGAAAAAGTAGAGGGCCGAGAACCTAGCCTTGGGGAACTCCAAACGTAACGTTGCATAAGCCAGATTCTAGGTTGTTTTCGACTGAAAACTATACGCGAGAAGAAAACAAAAATTGTTAATGCATAAAATGACGCTATCGTTAATAATAAGTGCGGAGAGCTTTGTTAGTAAACGAAGGTGCGGGACCCGATCAATGGCCTTCGAGAAATCTGAAAGTATCGCGTCGGTCTGAAGATGAGCTTCGAAGTTTGCATGTATTTCGTAGGTAAATTCTAGCAACTGGGTCTCGCATGAAAACCCGCTCCTGAAACATGGGGATGGTAAAAAAAGAAGCGGTTTTCATCAAGATGAAATATGTCACGAGTATGAATGATATGTTCAAGAGGTTTGGCTGGGATACAAGTTAACGATATGGGTCTCTAGCTCGAGGACAACGAACGATTACCGTGTTTGAATACCGGATTAACCTATCCTACCTTCCAGTTAGAGGGAAGACATCCGACTGCTAACGAGTGGGTGAATAATAAGGCTAGTAACTCACTGTATATGTCTTTCGTACTCTTGAAGATTTTGGAAGAAATGTTATGGGGTCCGGGGACAATGAGATTTTGACGCGATCGATAAGTCCGGCAATACCGGCGGAGGAGATATTATAGGAGTCATCGTATTATCACAATCAGGGAGAACTGTTGAAATGTTCCAAGGGCTCTCGCAAATGAAAAGAGAAGCGAAGTACTGGTTCATTACTGCAGGGGCAAAAGGTTTCGGGGATAGGGCAGCCAAACGTTTTTGGGATTACATTGCATGAGAATGGGTAGGTCTCTATTGAAATATTTATGCTTTGCTACTTTTATCTGGCGTTTGTATTCTTTAAGAAAATCGCAGTAGGAGTCCCATGCTCGCACAGAGCGGTTTTGTTTTGCTTTTCTGAAGAGGCGGTTTTTTCTTGTTTACCAGAAACCTGATACCAAGTGTCCATCTTACAAATATCTTGGCGTTCACTTATCCGGCGATCTTTGATGGAACACGCATATAACACACGTCCTGTTTAATGCTAACCGCTCTCTTGGAGCGGTTAGCACCATCATCAGTGAAACAATCTAGCCTACACTACACTCGTAAGATCGCAACTTGAATACGCGTCATCCATCTGAGGACCATAGCTTCCTTAACAGTTCATTTGCAAGCCTCTGCACCTGATGTAAAACCGGGCGAATGACCATAAGCTTTCGCAAAACCGTCTTAATGTATTTTTCTGCGCGTACACTCCCTTCCATGTTCACATATTCATTCAACGGCTACAGACTGGAAAAGTTTCTTTATGCAAGTACCCTGGTCTTCTTTTCTCGCAAGACATATCTTGGTCAAAGCACATCGATTCCACCTGTTACAAAGCACTTAGAAAACTCGGCTATCTTCAACGTACCCTACATGTTGCCCCGCAAGAAACCAAACTTCTAACATATAAAACACTATCTTCCAGTACGGTTCATTCATTTGGAATCTCTGGAAACCATCTGATATTAACAAAATCAAATCAGTCCAAAAGAAAGCAGTACGTTTTAGTTTCCGTCGCTACGGCAGAGATTTTTCCCCCGTCCTCTAACCTTCTACTCTCAGCTTAGGTCCTTTTTTCCAATAGTCGCCGCACTGAGAGCCTTAAAGTCCTATACGGTCTGGTTAACTCGCCATGTTAGATATCATCTAACATGATATCTAACATGATATCTAACAACTGACGTATGTATCATTAGATACATACGTCAGGTTTCACATAGCGTCATAACAAGGAGCCGCCATGACCTAAACATTTCCCCGTTTGATGCACGTACTGACATGTTTCAATATTTGTTTTTTTCCTAGATCAATTGAACATTGGAATCTACCACCCAGTAACATCCGTTCATTACATCCAGACGAGTTTCGAGTGGGTAATCTCATTTTATGATGTTATATTAATTTTTTTCTGTTTTATCCAATATTGGATTTTGATCCCCCCTTTCCTGCAATAGCCCCTACGGGGTTGCAATATCTAAAAATAAATCAGTAATATGCTATCAATTCTCGATTGATTGGAGCGTAATTTGCCCTGTTAAAATCATGCATCATTTTAGAGCTAGGCTTCTTCCGACTTGTGGGCAGAGCTAGGGTGACTTGCAATAACATATGATCACTGAAACGGTTACTATAGTCGATACAGAAAACAAGACCGGGTGACGAGGGAGAAAACAAGATTCAGGATATCGTTTATTCTAGTCGGGTGAGTCAACCATTTGTGATAGGTTGAACATTAAATATAATTCAAGAAATTTTCGCAATTCACTTAGACCTTTAGACGAGAGGATTGACCAGCATAGTATCCGGCAAGTTGAGGTCACCAAACATCAAAATATCTGAAGCATGGCACAAGTGTAAGTTTGCTATGAGTAGAGGAAATAGCAAACACAAACTAGTTCAAGATCATGAGTCACTTGTACAAGAAAATATAAAATGTGCTTTAGGGCGAAGCTCCTTAAGGCGTGGGTCTGTCCCTCCTAGTTGTGGGTATGTAGCCACTTCGAGGTTTAGTTTATGAATGGCTCAAGAGATGCAAAGTCGATAAATAAATAAAAAAGACCGGCGCCGGCTGGGATTCGAACCGTTGACCCTTTGATCAGCGGCAGACGCGCTAACCACAGAGCTATGAAGGCAGTCATTCACCGCACTCTAAACATTTGTTTATATCTTTACCATAGGACGCGCTTTGCAGCGCTGTCATAGCTACGGGTGCGCGCGCGTTCCATGCACGAGAGCTCATGTTATAAAAGGCACTCGCTCTTGGCGCTGCTCGTAGTTTAGCTGGATGGAGGCAGTAGACAAGGCTGCGGAGCGGAGAGCGCGCAAGGCGGCGGCAGCGCGCGCTCGCAGACAGAATCCAGCCGTGCGAGAGCGAGAGGCCGAAGCATGTCGTCAGGCTGCGCGTCGACGCCGCCAAGATCCGGCCGTGCGAGAGCGGGAAGCCGAATCGCGTCGTCAGTCTGCTCGGATAAAACTTGATTTGTATACACACACACACAGTGTTTCTCACGTCTTTACATGGCGATGAGTGGGCGAATTAACGGAAGAATCGCTGGTTTACCGACGATTCACTCCGGAGCTTCGCCCACTCATCATCATTCACCACGTGGATATGCTGTGACTTTTTTTCTAGCGTTAAGGACGTCATCATCACGTTGCTGCTTTCTATCGCATCTGTTCACCAAAAGATTGAGGTAACGATGGAAGAGTTCGTCATTGTGAATATCTGCTGACAGACAAGTTTCACTAAGGATGAATATATCTGAGGCACTATCTTCGTAATAGGCGCTTAGCTCATCCCTCTTTTGTAAGACGCTCCGGATGTTCGTAAATTTGACCGTGCAACAACAAACATAGCTTTTTTTTTGTTAGTCCTTAAAGCGGTAAGAAGATTGCGATGACTTGTTTTTCGGGGCAGTCAAGATCGAGCCTCAATAACTGAGTCAGACAAAGGATCGTAACTAAAACACCAGTCGGACATTTACAATTTTATAAAACGAGTTTTGAAGGAACCATTGTAATCTTTAGCATAAAGAAAAAGCTTAGGACGAGCTAGGCGAACGGCTTCAGAAAGGTCCTGGCGAACAGCAAAGTCACTTCCGGTTTGTTTCAAACCAGAGACCAGAATGTTCTCTTTCTCCTTGAAGCGTATAAAGTTAACAATAATCGAGCGATTTTTGTCCTGCGAAAACTGTCCTAGCCTATGAGAAGGCTAAATATTCGAACAATCAAGTTCGCTTCCCGGATGCTGTGAGAAAAAGTCAACCACTTTTCTTTCTGATTGGGACCAATTTTCTGTTTGCTGGTTGGGCATGCCGAAGAAGACGAAAGTTGAGCGCCGAAGCTTGTTTTCGGCGTTGTCCCATGTAGCCCTCACGACATTAGGCACTGCTGAAATTGTGCTATGATCCGTGGTACGAACAGTCTGACCGGTAGGAAAATAGCCCGAAGCAAAGCTTTGTTCAAGCGAAGTGACTCTCTCCATCCAATCTTTGACGCGGGAAGCGTTGTAATCGTTCCGAAGGGACGAGATAGCGGTAAGCGTAGCAGCCTGGCTAACCTCGATTCTGGTAATCGTTTTCCGAATACCATCTAGTTGAGGGTCACCGTCGGGACCTGGGCTCGCTTCGACGTCGCCAGATAAGATGAGAGGCAGGTGCAGCAAGGGGACGTAGTTTAAACCAAAGCAATGCATATGAGTACAAAACCTCTTGCAAAACACGGAAAGGTCGAAAAGATCGTCCGGGCAAGATACAAGTATCGTCGCTACGCCAACAAGTTGGATCAACGCAGTGACTAACCTGGATGAAGAGACGGGTTCGCATCGAAGGTTTTTTGACGATGTCGTGCCCCGACTGGCCCTCGAAATATTCGCGCTTTTGTAGTAGACACGATGGGGGAGTGTTTCCGTGTTGCCAGACGATGGTGGTTCTCCGTTCCACTTATGGCGGAAAGGCGGGGAGAATTCCTTTCCGGCTCTGCGATGCAGCTTGTAGTAAAGTAACTGGGTTTCATCCGCGGAGTGGCGCTCCGGGAGACATCGGGCGCGTGCCGCTGACACAGCAGCAGCCAGCAAACCCTGAATGAAGAAACGGGTTTGAATCAAAGTTCCTTTGGCGATGTCGTACCGCCAAATAAAACACTCTTTCCAATAGAGCACCATCAGGACTGTAGGGATATATTGGTGGTTCCAATTTGTGTACGATGGACATACAGGCAGTTTTATCTATATTAAGACACGTCATCTGCATTTCATGCAATATTCCTGACAAGCGCTTAGAGTTTTTTGTTTGTTTTTTGTCAGACGCAGGTATTACATTGGTGTTCATAATACAATCGTCTGTAAATAACCTTGCATGCAACGGCGTGTCCTTTATCACATTGAAATACCCAAAGTTCCACAACCGAGCCTTGTGGTACCCCAGAATTAACGGTAGAAACTCCGAGTAGCTATCTTCAATGCTTACACACTGCTTTCCATTGGTGAGAATCGTCTCGATTCATCCTAACAGTGTTCCATCACCAATACTGGAAACTCCTCTGAAACCCGATGCGAGCGGCGGCGAACGGTGACAGTGGCACCCCTAGCAGACCTGGAGTCTTTGCAAGCATACGACGCAATCTGCAAGCCTCATTTCGCTATCATAAGAGCTGAGAATTAATTACGTTCAGTGTGTTTGGACAAGGATATCCACTGATCACAACCGCAACGACTATCAAATTATAGCCCATAGAAATATTAATTTTTTTATTTAATTTTGTGTTCGAGAGAACAATGGGATATCCTTGTTATTGCCTCCAAAAACAACATTCGTGAAATATCTGAATTTTGAATGCCTTTCTGCATCAGTAATTGCATTTTAAACTGCTTTAATTGCATCCTAGCATAAACGGTGCTTTCGTTGGCAACATTGAAGCTCTGACGTCACATAACGCAAAGCGAGAATTTTTGGTCTCGTCGTTTGCCAGCAAGTGAATGCCGCAGCGTGCTTCATTTTTTGTTCTTGTGCTCGACTTGTTTCATAGATGGGTGAGATTTTTGTTGCGCGGTTGGGCGCCACAACCACCGGGCAGCACCTGTGAGCCAAGACGTGATGTTCCACACTTATCCGTGAGACGTGCAGGCGTTCCTCCAACTCTGACACATGCAGCATATAAGAAGCGGGGAGAGTGGGCATCCGTGTCGGAGACCCTTCGTCACTGTGACTTGCTCTCAGTGACCCCTTCAGTTGCAGTCATTACTGTGTTGCGTGAGTATAGGCGCCGTATGACAGCTAGCCACCGAAGAGGAAGGTGGAGCTCCTCCAAACGACGCGCGAGTTGCGCGTGCGGCACGCTGTCGTATGCTTTTGCCACATCTAGCAAGCAGCACAGCGGTCTTCTTCCCTGTTTTCGGACAATTTCAATACACTGCGTGAGGGTGAACAGGTTGTCTTCCAGCCTTCAACCAGCTGCTTCCAATCTTCGAGCCACGTGTTTTCTACTACCCTCTACTGACGGAGAGACGAATCTCAGCATAGAAAACAGTAACTTCCTAGCTACCACTTTAAGAATCTGAAGCTTGTATTCGAGCACTACCTTTCTGAGACTATCTATATTAAGATTTATATTAAGCGGATACAAAAGCATATACACTTTTTGCAGTTTTCAAAACTTGCGCAATGCCCCTGTCATCTAGCAGTCGGTTTCAGTAGCCTTCTCCGCGCGCGAAAAGAGCAATTTACGCGCTTTCGCAGGTTCTGGTTTCTCGGGAGAAGCGTAAAGAATGACGAAAGTAAAGTTTCGGAGCCACAAGATGTGCTCCGTGCCACTGTGTGACAACCGGGCTGTGAAAGCAAGTTTCAAGCCTTCACTCCTTCCCTTCGGACGCCCGCTTGAAGAAGGTTTGGCAAACTGAGTTGCGGATTGGCAAGCCGATCACACCGTCCATGTGCGTGTGCAGCCGCCATTTCACCCGCTCAAATGTTTCCTGGAGCACTCTCGGTAAGTAACGCCAGTTCATCACACTTGTCAGTCTAACAAATATGACGTCACAACAGCAGGCTATAGCTGCCGCTTGTCATAAATAAGAAGTCTTGCATCAACTACATCCATGCCACTATGGGGCTAGGGAATGTTGACATTGAGGTTGAGCCAGCTAGTTTGTCCAATGATTAAGACCGCCAGGTTAGCCAAATACACTCAAGAAAGATGCAAGCATTAATCATTCTTAAATATTATATCCAATGGTTCGTGGCTCTTTTATGATACACATCATGACAATCGTGATTTCAATTTGTGTGAGCTTTGGGAAGTGGTTTGCGGCTCTTTTATGATATACATCATGACTATCCTGATTTCATTTAGTGTCAACTTCGGGAAGTATCAAACAATTACTACAGTATTTTCAGCAATTCAGTCACCACAGAAAAGACTACTCAAAAAGGAGCTGTCTTTTCAATTAGCTTGCCGGTACGAACATAAGAGAGAAGAGCTGGCGCTGCTCAGCAAAGAGCAGAGGAGGCCAGAGCGAGAGGGCTGCAACACGACAGGATGTACCTTGCGAGTCTTTGAAATCACTATCTATTATATAGCACGTTCACCTTCAGGTTTTGCTAAACCACCAATGTAGTTCCATGCCAATAATTAAGACATTCTATTTCTAACGTGTAGAACTTGCTACGAATTCACCACCACCCCCACCATTATCCAGCGACTGCAGTTCTCCAGAATTGGAGAACGAGTGCAAGGGCTACAACTGAAGACTTGGAAGAAGCAGGAATGCTGCTTGAGCTGCAGTTGACGAGACCTGCTCAAGAACCCCTGGCGCAAGGAGAAGTAACCCAAGACAAGGCAGTGCAAGTCAGCACTTCTACTGCTCCAGTGCAAAACCAGAAGTTGTCCGACCTGCTCACCACTGACGCGTCTCTCAGAGCCTACACTGGAGTGGAGACAATGACTTTACTCGGTGCGATTCTAAGGTGTGCCGAGAAAAGTCATTCGCAAACGTCTGCGCTCACTATGAGAGAAAAAGTGATCCTCGTATTTACAAAAATTAAGACAAATTTAAGTTTCACATGCTTAGCTATCAATTTCAAGAGCAGCAAAGCATCCACCAGTCTATATTTCCGCACCACACTGCAAGTTCTCAGTCAAATCATGAAAGCAGCCTTGCCATGGCCAAGCAAAGACGAGGTCATTATTAACTTACCACAGATGTTTTCAAAATTTTGCAAATGTAAGAGTCGTCCTTGATGACACGGAGATCGAAATCAAGAAAGCAGCATGCCTGGCGCTGTAGAATATGGTCATACTCACACTGCAAGGGAAGGCACACGGCGAAATTTCTAGTTGGTGTTTTTTCCGCATCCCGCAGGGCTGATCACCTTCTTGAGTGATGGGTTCAGCAGGAGATCATCAGATAAGGCAGCAGCGCGAAAGTCGAACATCTTATAAAAGCATGATTCATTCACTGATGACGTCATAGTTGATAAGGGCTTTGACATAGAGGACGAATGTAACAAGTTAGGGGTAGAAATTATCCAGCCTCCATACTTGCGCAATAGAAGTTAATTCTCTGCAGAAGACGCCACAAGGACGGCAAGCATCGCTCGTACACTGGTTCATCTGGAACGTGTCATCGCTCGTTTAAACATGTACCGCATGCTTAGGGGGCCTGTCCCATGGACACTGGTGCCTGTTTGGATGACAGTTTCAGCAGGCATTGTGAAATTATTCTCCCTAGTACTGGCTGAAGGAAAGTTCTAAAATGCTCTACGGCTTCTTTATCCCCTTACCGCAAGATTTGACAAAATTACCCTCGCATAGTACATGACAGCAATGAATTTTACTCAAGCTGTGTGCGGATCTAAATATGAGACAGCTTCGCATGCAATGGCTGTTCACTGCGTTATGTCGGCTTAGTTCTGGTTTTGAGTTTGCCATATATGTGGGTTTCTCTAGTCAAATGCTATTTGCAAACGCAATGAATTCCGTGACCAAAGTTTACCTCATGTTATGCTTGTTCCACACAAAGGAAAGAAACACTTTTTCGGGATAATCTCCATTTCAAGAGAAGTTTTGGAAAAAAATTTTAGGGGATGCTTATAATCTACAACTTGTACAAAGCAATTTTTTGTCAAAATAAAAAGGTTAGGTCGTAAAAAAATGACCCCGGTACAAATGCTGTGGTGGACTTCCGTGACCCCGCGACTCTGTCAAACTTGTCTATATGTTATATTTAACCTTCATATAACTCGATGTATATCCACTCTGTAAACAACAGCGTACATTTGAATAACAGAGACCTTAAATCATTAAACCAATACTATCTGCCATGTTTCTAATACCCAGTGTACGTTTTTGCGTGTTAAAACCTATTTTTGCGCTAATAAAATACATTTTCAAAAGAACCCGTGTCTTCTGCTGATGCATATCTTCTCATTTACAATGCAGAGGCAAAAATCAAGTCAACTGTGTGCATATACCACTTAGCATAAGCACCTTTTTACCATTCATTATTGAACACACTCGAAATATCAGCTTAAGTTGCTTTTGTTTTAGAAGCGTTGTCCTGTTATGATAAAAGAAAAAAAAAAGTTAAAAAAACTTCACCGTTGTTCTTTCTGGCATTTAAAACAGACTTGTTTGTCAGCAGATCACACACAGCAGGTATCACCGTGGCACACACAACTCGAACGACAAATGAGACTATTGCTATCACAATAAAGCTTCTTACCAGAGCCAAAAGGAGGCTTGCAGGAGTGAACGAGCACATCGAAATGACATTGGCGCTTACGGGGCTTGTTTCCATTATGCGTAAAAACAGGACGCTCGGCGACCAGCTGATCGCAATATTACAGCAAGGATACCGATGTTTGGATACATAAAACGCAGGATAAAGACCTCGATGCGTCCCTTGTTTGCTGTAGCTGTCATACTTTTCATCCAGCCGCTTTTTAGCGCAATTAACCAGAACAACCACCGAAACGTACGCAACACCATTTAATGTGAGGCCTGAATTGTTAGATCCTCTAAGCAATGTCGACAAAAACGTTTGTAGCCGCAGACCGGTAACTTTAGGTTTAGATAAAGTACACGTCATAGTTGTGATGTCATCCTGATAACGCGCCGACGCCGACGGCCGATTCCTCGCCAACTGTTATCACTGGTCACATGACCCGAATCATCTGTATATATTCACGGGTGTTTGAATAAACGAGGACTGTTTTGCTCACCCACGACGGCTTGTCTGACATGGTGTCAGAAGTGGGCGGATTCCGACCGGCTCCGACGGAATGCCGCTAACGACGAGTACGAGCCCTTAAGCAACAACCGAAGCAGCGTCGACCTCGCCACCACAGCAGCAGCCGGCGCCACGTCGACATGGCAGGACTCAAGCCTCCGAAGCCGTTCGACTTCCACAACGCCGCTGACTGGCCCGCCTGGATAGACGAGTTCGACGACTACAGATTCGCATCGGGCCTGCACGAGAAACCTGAGGAAGTTCAAGTAAGAACTCTTCTTTATACGATGGGCCGGAAGTCGCGAGAAATTCTGCGTTCGGTAGGCGTAAAAGACGAAGAATTCAAGAAGTTCGACCTGATAAAGTCAAGGTTAGACGGATACTTCGTTCACACCAAGAACACGGTGTACGAGAGCGCTCGTTTCAACCAACGCCGACAGCAACTGGGAGAAACGGTAGACCAATTTGCGACCGAGCTACACAGGCTAGCAGAGCGCTGCGAGTTTAAGGACATGAAAGAACGTCTTATCAGAGATCGATTCGTAGTCGGTCTTTTGGACCAAACTCTCTCAGAAGAGCTTCAAATGGATCCAAAGCTGACGTTGCACATAGCTCTATCGAAAGCTCGGACAAGCGAAACAGTAAAGAAACAACAAGCCGAACTAGCAGGGCAAGAGTCCGCAAGCCCTGAAGCGTGCGTTTCGGCCGTGAAACAGAAAAAGACCGCTGGAAAGAGCGAAGCCTCAACCAGTCAGAAGGACTGTAAACAGCAAGAGGTGCAGTTATTGCGCTGGTCTCTACATCCCAGGACAAGTTGTCCCACCCAACGAGAAAAATGCCGTTTTTGTCAAAAGTTCGGACATTTCGAAAAAGCATGTCGCATCAAAAAACGCGACGGCAAGAAACTCGACGTCATTGCCGCACCCGATAACGAGCATTTCTTGGGCACGCTCGAGCAGTCGAAGAACACGTTATCTGCGCTCTTCGTGACTGTGCAGATAAATGGTCAGGAACTTCGAATGAAAGTTGATACGGGAGCTGAGGTGACTGTAGTCAGCGATAATTTTCCAGGCGTTCCACGCTCTCTAGACGAAGCAGAAAGTCTTCGAGGGCCAAGCGATGCAAGAATTTGCACTGTTGGCAAGTTCCACGCGAACGTCACCTGGAAAGATAACTGCTCACGACAGACTATCTACGTCGTCCGCAATCTGCGAACTCCCTTCTTGGGTTCCCAGCGGTCAATGCCTTGGGCATCGTTCGATTCTTGGACGAAATACAGAGCGTCAAAGACGTCGAAGCCAAGTATCCCAAACTGTTCAAAGGTACGGGATCCCTGGCTGGTGAACACACGATACGCTTAGTACCGGATGCCGTCCCGTACGCGGTGTCTACTCCTCGTCGGATTCCCATACCGATGAAAGAAGCAGTAAAGAAAGAGCTAGACAAGCTAGAGCTCGAAGGAATGATTCGAAAGGTTGAAGAACCAACAGAGTGGTGCGCCCCAATCGTGCCAGTACAGAAGCCTTCAGGTGACGTCAGAATCTGTGTCGACCTGACCCACCTAAACAAGTTTGTACGGCGGGAACGTCACCAGCTTCCAACGGTAGAAGAAATCATGGGCAGCTTCCAAGAAGCCCGTGTCTTTTCCGAACTGGATGCCAGTTCTGGATTCTACCAGATTCACCTTTCGAAATCATGTCAAGAGCTTACCACTTTCATAACGCCGTATGGAAGGTATTGCTACCGGAGACTACCTTTCGGCGTGACTTCGGCACCAGAAATTTTCCAAAGAAAATTCACGCAAGTCTTGGAAGGCTTAGAAGGCGTCCTGAACTACATGGATGATGTATTGGTGTACGGAGCGAACAAGACTGAACACGACAGTCGCCTGCACAAGGTACTGGAGAGGCTACATCAGAAGGGCGTGACCCTAAACAAAGAAAAATGCTGCTTCTCTGTCGGGAGAGTATCGTTCCTGGGAATGGTCTTCGACGCCAGTGGAGTGAGACCTGATCCCGAGAAAGTTCGGGCCATCAAAGAGCTCCCCGGCCTCAAAATGCCGTCGAAGTTCGTTCTCTCCTGGGCATGGTTAACCACCTTGCAAGATTCCTCCGAGATATAGCATCTACCACAGCGCCTCTTCGCAGCCTTCTATGCAAGGATAACGACTGGTCATGGGGTCCTCAGCAAGAACAAGCACTCGCCAAAATCAAGGACACCTTAAGCTCGGAAAGGTGCCTTGCGCGGTACAATCCAAGCTACCCAACAATCGTCTCTGCAGACGCCTCGTCGTACGGCCTCGGCGCCGTACTGCTCCAAGATCAGCCATCCGGGGAGCGACGTCCTGTTGCATACGCCTCCAGGTCGCTGACGAAGACGGAACAGAGGTACTCTCAGATAGAGAAGGAAGCCCTTGCTCTAACATGGGCTGCAGAACGCTTTGACGAGTTTCTGCGAGGTCTGACGTTTTTGTTCGAGACTGATCATAAACCCCTACTTCCGTTGCTGGGCCGCGACCCACTCGACTCCCTACCCCCAAGAATTCAAAGGTTCCGAATGCGCCTGATGAGGTACTCCTTCACCCTCACGCACGTTCCGGGTAAAACCATTGCCACGGCAGACACACTGTCACGAGCAAGAAGCAACAGTTTGGCACCGTCACAGGGAATGCTCTCGGAGGAGGACGTCTCGGCACACGTTGACGCCATCATCCGGGGACTGCCAGCATCCGACAGTCTGTATAGACCGAATACGTGTGGAGCAGAAGAATGACCAGGAGTGCTCATTGTTGCTTCAAGCCTGCCGACAAGGGTGGCCAGACAAACACAAGCTACCATCGGTTCTCGGGCAGTACTGGGCACAGCGTGGCAACGTTACTGTTTGCAACGACTTGCTCCTAAAGGACACCAGACTTGTCATTCCAAGAAGCCTACGGAAGGAAATGCTTCAAAGGCTCCATGAAGGCCATCAAGGCATCGTTCGCTGCCGAGAAAAAGCCAAAGAATCTGTCTGGTGGCCGGGACTCAGCAAAGATATAGCTAGAGTTGTGTCCGAATGCCGAGAATGCGCCACTGAACGCGTGCAATTCTCGGAACCGATGATCCCATCCGAAACACCAGAACTACCATGGGAGAAACTAGGAGTTGATTTATTTGAACTAAAAGGAGCGGTGTACGTTGTTGTTGTTGATTTTCACTCCAGGTACCCGGAAATGGCGTTGCTGGACAGAGGCACGTCATCTGTGGCCGTCATTCAACGCCTGAAAAGTATCTTCGCCCGACACGGGATTCCGAAGACCGTGGTTTCGGACAACGGGCCCCAGTTTGCATCGGGTTCGTTTCAAGACTTTGCGAGGACGTACGGGTTCAAGCACGTGACAACCAGCCCTCGCTACCCGCAAGCAAACGGTGAGGTTGAACGTATGGTAAGGACTCTAAAACTGCTCTTGAAGAAAGCAGAAGACCCTTACCTTGCGCTGCTGAACTACAGGAACACCCCTGGGCCTACAGGTTTTAGTCCAGCACAACTTCTTATGAGCCGACGACTTCGCTCAAGAGTGCCTTGCGCTCCATCTTTACTCAAACCTCGCATGGTAAACTCTTCTTGGAAGAAGAGAGATGAGGAGTATAGGCAAAAACAGAAAAAGTATTTTGACAAGCGTCACGCGGCCAGACCTTTGCGTAGTCTTTCTGCAGGCAACCAAGTGTGGCTGAGAGACAGAGGTGCTACGGGTACCATCCTTCGCCCCGGGGACACACCAAGGTCCTACTGGGTCAGGACAAAGGACGGCACCTTCCGCAGGAACCGTCGTCAGCTGTTCCTGCTGCCGGACAACGATCCTGGTGCAGAGCCAGAGTGTCAACAACCTGCCGAGCCCGCGGACAAGACCACGAATGATGCAAGCAAGTCTGGGGAGACCACACCGCCAAGCGAGCCTTGCACGTCCGATCATCCGTCGACCAGCACTCAACAGACTGCCCCAGCGGGTGAAACCGCGTCACACGGTGTAACGACGCGATCTGGGCGTGTTGTAAAGATTCCTAAAAGACTTGGAATTAATGACTAGTTTGTTTACGACAAAGAACGATTTGTTATGTTTTCCTACCTAAAGTAAAAGGGGAAGATGTGATGTCATCCTGATAACGCGCCGACGCGCCGACGGGCCGATTCCTCGCCAACTGTTATCACTGGTCACATGACCCGAATCATCTGTAT
>JAZHYW010003039.1:0-12643 GCA_037355805.1 Ixodes ricinus
CGGTGGCCGAGTGGGCCAAGCGCACCAGCTCGGAGCACGTGGAGCAGCTCGCGCTGCAGAACAGGGATCCCGTGTTCAATCCCACCCCCTGTCCGTTTCGATCTGGCTGAGCATCGTACCGGCGTGCGGTCGTGTATCACTACTGCGTGAGTGCACGTTGGTGGGGACCCCAGGCTAGCGGTTGTATTGCACTTGAAGCTAAAATTGTTTCATCTACAGCGAGTGACTCGTCGCTACTTTAATATGGCTGGCCAACGACTCGCTGTATAAATATCTACACAACACCAATTATTAGAGAGTTTTAGTAGATCGTTTCGATACCCCATGATACCCCCGATAACGAGACCCGATAACGATACCATGCATGCGCAAAGGCGGCGTCGGAGTATGGGGTATCGTTATCGGAGTCATCGCAACGATCTACTAAAACTCTCTATTAAAGCCAAATAGAGTTCCGTTTCGGTTACTGCTGCGGAAATGCGACAACCTCACAAAGGCCTTTAATAAAGAAGACTAAGAAAACTTTTTTTTAAGTTAAGACTCAATGTTAAAGAATGAAACCAAATACCCTAGAGACCGATAATGGAAACTCCTGCGGCGTGCGAGGGAAACTGATCGCAGTGCCCCTGGCGTGCCTGGAGTCTCCGCAAGCAGATGAACCCCATGGAATGAAATGGCTTTGCCTATCTCCGAACGAAGAAACTATCTAAAAGCATAGCGACTTTTTAGATGCGGAGCATCTCTTGCTCGGGTCTATGTCCCGCGGCGTCGGCGTCGTAGTCCGCACTCACACTACGCATGCGCAACTCTCCTCCTTCCCTCTCTCCAACAGCTGCGCGTTACTCTCTCCGCTCTCTCTCTCTACCAGCTGCGTGCACTTCGCGTGCGTTCGCTTCTACTCACACCGCGCGCGCATGCGCAACTCTCCTCCTCTAGTCTCCTCTCCTTCAAGTGTGAAAATTACACCATCTTCCCGAGGGGAACCATGGGGTGATGCGGAGCATCGCGGAGTTTCCAACAACGTTCACGCGATGTGTGGTAACCAACGCAAGTTAACAACGTAATAACACGCAAGTTAACAACGTTACTAACAACGTTACTAACACCGTTAATAACGCCGTTAATAACGATCCGCGATGCTCCGCATCACCCCATGGTTCCCCTCGGGAAGATGGTGTAATTTTCTTTTTTCTTTTTTCGCTTTGATCGCCAGAAATGTTTACCATTTCATGAGTAAAGGATGTGTTCTTTTTGTGAAAAAAATTATTGCTGGTTTCTAAGTCGCAGTTTTGTTTTTTATGCCAGTAAAAAGTTGTGATGCCACAAAAGTTCTGATGTAAGGCATGCGAAGCATGAATCCATCCTCGCACTGTTCTTTTTATATACTTAAACACGTACAACTCTCAAAAAGTTAGTTCCGGCTCAACACTAGATTTCCGATCCATCAATACGTGTTACCTCTGCTGTTAACATTACCATTTTCACAAACGTCTTTCTCATACCTGTTTTGTCGAAAAGAAAATCTAGCTATAATCCTGCCGACATCATCACCAACTATAAAAATAAAATGCAGCGGAAAACTTATCACAATGTATTCAATACCACGATGTCAGTATGGTGCGTGGAGTATATATTCTATAGAAGATCTGAGGTCATTACCGAAAGTAATCTGCACGTTCACCTAATTGACAAAAACCTGAGTTTGAAAGAAAACCTGCCATTTGTCACACATACGAAAGAAAAAAAGATACCGTTATAGCACAAATAAAAAGGAAACTCGTTTGCAATAATGCAATGCACACATTCGGTCAATGGCCAGCCTTTTCTACACGCGATAAATGCCAGCACTTGGAGGACCATCTTGCTGCTGACCGCGTCTTTCTATTTTTTTTCTTTGTTTCGTTTAGACGTCACTGCGCCGCGGCGCCTTTTCTTCTGTTTGCATTTCTGTTTGTCTTTTTCTGTTTTATATTTTGCGCGGCCCTCGTGGTACTTATTTTTTATTGCTTTGTTTTGTATGTTTTCAACTCTTTGCCAACCACTTCATTGCTTAATACCATGAGTCGTCTGCTATGTTACGCCAGTGCTCTTGATTTTGCTCCTTTAACGCCGAGGCATTTTTGCCGCTTGCAAACTAGTTTTTCATTCGCAATAACTTCTTGTCTTGGTTTGTGATGGAGCCACCAAACTGCCTCTTCTGTTTTCAGTTGTACTTTATTCTTACTGCTGCAATGTTCGTAATTTGTCTGCAGGGTCATTCTTCTTGTCACTTCATTTTGTGTTGTGCTAATGCGCGCGTGTGCCTTTGAACACGTCTGCTACTGGTCTTTTTCGGATAGTTAGTGGGCTCTCTAGAGATATCCACTGTGCCGACTGGTGATCTGACATTAAAGTTCGGGTATCTTTTTTATCACCTATTCTGAAAAGGCGACATGAGAAGGTTATCACGTTGTTCCTCTCACATCAAAATTAAGTTTTGAGAACATGGTTCTAATGGGTTTTTACATGCGAACCGGGCGCGCGTAATATTCTGAACGGCTTTAAGCCTATTTAAAGGGATTGTCTGGTCTAAACCGGAAGTACTTGAGTTTTTTCACTCGTTATGTCATGGGAGCCTTTATATACACAAACGTCATTTTTATTTTGATGTATCGTGCCCCAATATCAATTAAACCTTTCATCAGCGTGTGTACGAAACTGCACCCCGAATTTCACCAGTGTCAATGGCTGACATCCGTAGCTGCTGCGTGACGTCACATAACGGAAAGTATCATCGGATGGTCGGGACAACAAGCGTTGGTCGATGGATGTTTTGTGTTTCGTTTCTAATTATATATTTTCCTAGGGTGTGCCCTACTGAAATACGTTTCGTGTAATGCAGTTCCCAAGCGGATGCAAAAAAGTCGCACCTTTTGGCAGGATGAATCGAAAACAGCCGTTAGCTTTGAGCAAACGTATGCCGTTTCGCGTATACACAAATGCGACGGCCACCGATCTCACAACGAGCGCTTGCAAAGAGAAGGATGCAGATTTTGCCTCTAAAAGCGGCCACTGCGTTCACGAAGTTGAATCTGGGTCCACATTCTGCCGGGTCCTCTGGATCGGTGATGCGGCTCTGTGTCGGTCCATCGGAGGCGATACCCGCGGGTCGAAGGCAAATGGCGCATTGTTCAAAATGAATATAATATTGTCACGAATGACAATTGATGAGAACGACAAATAACTGAAGAACTAAATGTTTAATGGCGCGAACTTGTGCCCAAAAATAAAAAGGGAACAGATGAAAGCAGAGCGTCGCGGGCGTCGAAGTCGGCGTGACAGCAGAGTCGAACGCTGGGGCAAAACTGAGTCCGACTCGCCACACAGAGCACCTTTTGTACACGCGTGTGTCTCTGGAACATTCGGCCTAGAATGTTCGGCTCGTAGAACACTCGTAACTGGATCGGACGAGAAGGTTCTCGAACGTACGAGAACGCCAAGTAGATAGAATAAATAAAAGAAGATTCCTCTCCCTGGAATCGAACCCGGATCCTTCGCGCGACAGCCAAGCACGCTAACCACTCGACCACGCGCGCGCTCGCTCGGCGACGCATGTGGCAATATTTCTAGATCGTCAGTTGACTCGGATGAGCTTGGCGAACCGTAGCCACGCTCAATTTTCACACGCGGGTCATTCAAAATCTGTCTGCACGCGTGCTAAATATAACTTTGGGCATCGTTTCAAGATGGCCTAGCTGCTTGGTTTTGGTTTCACTTTATAATCAAACCGATTGATCCTATTTTGGCAAGGTGTGGGTGGAGCGTAGTTGAAATGAAATGAAATGAAATGAAATCTTTATTTCCAGAAATTTACTCTGGCGGGCTTCCAGACAAAAAGCTACCATATGGTAACTTGACGGGGTCTGGGGCCCTAAAGCAAAACAAGCATAGCAATCTGGCTGAAAAGTGTTATACATTAAAAAGACTCGTTATACAGCATATAGAGTTTCTCTTACAAACTAGGCATGTACTTAAGTAACAATAAACAGAGTAAACAAGTGAGAGCGCAGGAACGTTCGGCAGCAAGCATATTATGCAAAAGCGAGAAAAAGAAAAATGTCATACAGAGACATCCGCGTTAGATAAAACACTGATACAATTCAGCTCTAGTCAGAGAGTATATATCTATGTTTTCTAGATGGTACCTGTTCAGTAGAGAAGGTAACATATGGCGAAGGGATTGTAAAGCATGATTCGTGCGGAAATGAGGAACGTACCATATCTCAGAGCAGCGCATACTGATCGAGATTTCCTTTTTATTCAAGTCCGAGGTGCGCCAAAGAAATTCAATGAATTCATTTGTTCCGAAAAGGAAAGCATACAAAAGACGATACACGTGCATATTTGTAATGGAAATAATCTTGAATTTTTCGAACAGCGGTTTAGTGTGATATAGGTAGTGTACATCCGCGATGATGCGTAGTATCTTTTTTTGAAGTAACAGTATTCTGTTTAAATTCGAAGTTGTTGTTGTGCCCCACACGAGGTGACAATAATTTATATGAGACCGGAAAAGGGCATGATAAATCATGAGTTTAATGTTAACAGGCAATATTGAGCGGCATCTTCTAATAACGCCAATGACTCTGCACAACCTGCTGACCAAATTATCAATATGGCGATCCCACGACAGATGCTCAGAGAAAATTACGCCCAGCGTTTTGTGGTGCTTAACTATATCGATTACTGTACCACTTAAGGTAAGGGATTTAGTGAAGGAGACGTGCTTATTCAATGACCGAAATACGAGTGCCTTGGTTTTGTTTACATTAATCTTAAGGCAATTTACCTCAGATCATCGGCCAAATTGCGCACAGCATCACACCTCAGCTTACCAGCCTTATGCCCACTTAGAGCCCAGCTCGTAGCTCTCTTCTGTAAAATGATTGCTGCATAAGGAGGATCTGGCTCTAGACGGGAACTCAGTGCTCGCTACGCACGGCGACGATCCATTTTGCTCGTCGCTGCACGTCTCGCGGATAAGTGTGGAACGTCACGTCTTGGCTCACGAAGCTGCGCGGTGGTTTTGGCGCCCAACCGCGCAACAAAAATCTCACCCATCTATGAAACAAGTCGAGCACAAGAACAAAAAATGAAGCTACGCTGCGGCATTCACTCGCTGGCAAACGACGAGACAAAAGGTCTGTTCGATTCGCCCGAACTGGCTGAACTAGTTCAGCAGTGCAGGAACTGGTGCATTCGATTCAACCGGAAGTTGCACGGCCGCTGCACTGGCGCGTTCGATTCATCCCAGTTCTGAACGAGTTCAGACCCAGTTCCTCAAAATCTTGCACCGGCTCCGGAGTCAGTTCAGCGTCCGTGCAGAAGCAGACGACAAGAGCAGACGGCGATAGCAGACGACACTCCTCGTTCGTCTCTGCTCGCGGTGCCACTTTTCGCAGCTCTTGCTCAAATGTCTGCAATGTTTAACAATAACGCCGATACGGAGGTTGCATTTCCTCTCATTTATGATAATAACGTACCCGCGGTGGACGCGGAGTTGAGATCATAACCGAGGGTAGGAATTTGATTGATTATGTTATTATGAAAGCGTTTTAGGCACCTGCTCGTGTAGGTTTGGCTCCCTGTGGTAAGTGTTGAAATATTGGCTCACGTAAATTGTTTCTTTTGATGCTATGTGGGAATCCACAGTGTTGATATTCTTCCTTACAGACACGGGAAAGGTATTGCACATGCTTTATAGTCCCCACCTTCAGTTGCTCTTGGATGCATACTGACGACTCCGATACATTGCGGAGGCCTGGGATTTAGTACATTGGTCCTCTCATGCCCCGTAGCTGAGCATAATACTGCATGCTTTGTCCGCTGGTATCTGTGGACGCCCACTAACGGGCCTGGGAAAAACGCCGAGAAGCAGCATTGGCTTGGTAGTTCCACGCAGGTCTTTCTTGAGAACCTGAATAAACGCTTCAGCTTGACGCCAAAGTTACGGTCGATAACTGTATTGGACAAAACGCTATCGTCAGGCCTTCGTCTTCGAGGTGACCGCTACCGACCACGCGCTGCCGCCAGTGACTCCCGACGCAAAATCATCCTGATGCCGCGAACCTATCGTTGAAATGCGAAACTCGAGAGACTTGGAATGAATCTACTATTGCTAAATGAATGTGAAGGCACACGAACGCTTATGGTAACGACAGGAACGGAACGGCCGTTAAAAATGCAGACAGAAACACATTTCGTGCAGAAAACGTTTTGAGTACACTCGAATAAAAAATATTCACAGAAAAAATTCCGTTATTATACTTTAAAACTAAGGAAACACGAATGGTCTCGTTAAACCGATACAACGTGGCGTGGAGAAACAAGAAGCCAACAGATGCAGACGACACCCTGCGCTTCTGCTCGGAAAGCCGATCACAGCGCCAGCCATTACGCGTGGCTGCACTGGTTCTGCGCCGCCGCTGCACGACTCCTGCACTCCTCTGAACTCGGACAGAACTAGTTCAGAACTTTCTGGCCGAATCGAACAGATTTAAACATGCTCGCTTTGCGTTATTCATTCATTCATTCATTCATTTGTTTATTTTCTGTGCTCATGAACAGCTTGACGCCTTGGTAATGATGCACAACAAAATGTTCACAGGTTAGTTACAAAAGTCTTAAAAGCTACGAAATTTGGGTTAAAAACATCAATATCTGCTCCCCTGAGGGTATTGTAGAAGTGTTGAATGCGGGTCATGGGACTGGTTTGGATGATCTGATTAACATGAAAAGTCGGAGAAACCCGCAAAACTCGACTGGGAACGTGAATATTAATAGCAGATGTGAGATCTGGGCAATCAATTAATCCATGAATACATTTATACAGGAAAACAAGATCGCGCTCACGCCGTCTGGAACTCAAAGTAGGGCATTTGCATCGTTCCAAGAGTCTCGCATAAGAATAATAAACAGTACGGCCAATGTAACGATCGTAAACAATTCGAAAAAAAACGCTTTTGAACATTTTCAATCATCTCTTGGCTAGTAGAACTAATACAATTCCAGACTAGAGAGGAAAACTCCAACTTGGTCCGGATTAAAGAGAAAAATAAGCGTAGAATACAGGTTGATGTGGAGAACTCACGCGTGATTCTAGAAATTACTCCCAGCTTACGCAAAGAGCCATTAATAAGGTTGTTAACATGTACAGTAAAGTATAACGAAGAGTCTATGTATACACCAAGATCACGCGTGCACTCGACTCTTCGCAGAAGATCATTGCCAATCTGGTAACAAAAGGTAATTTTTTCTACCTTTCTAGACAAAGACATAATAACGGTTTTAGAAGGATTGAGCGTTAGCATGTTCAGACGACACCAATTGCACACACGCCTAACATCCTCCATAAGTTTTTCACAGTCTTCCAAAGATATGATCCGCCTAAACAACTTGACATCATCTGCATATTGCAAGACAACCGAATTGCGAACAATTGAGCTCAAATCATTAATAAAAACATTGAAAAAGATCGGCCCAAGTATGGAGCCTTGCGGCACACCCGAAGAAGAAACATAAGGCCGGGAGTGATGTCCAAGAACACGAACAAAATTGTGTCTATTAGACAAATAATCTAGAAACAGGGAACAAAGGGAGGTACTCACGCCGTACGATTCTAGTTTGTGTGCAAGGAGCGAATGGTCTACTAGGTCAAAAGCCTTAGAGAGATCAAAATACACAACATCTACCTGTCCACGTTGACACACAGTAGGCGAAACAAAATTTAAAAAAGACACCAGATTTGTCTCAACAGACCTTCCACGCATGAAGCCGTGTTGTGAAGGGCTTATCTTATGCTTAAAAAAGTTTGAAATGCGCTCAAATAAAACAATTTCATAGACCTTAGCAAAGGGAGATAGCAACGACACAGGTCTGTAATTTTTTACGTCATCCGTTCTGCCATTCTTATGTACTGGCACAGTAATAGAATACTTCCACAGGGAAGGAAATGTAAGGCTCTGCAACGACAAGTTAAATATATGCGTTAAGACGGGCGCAAAAATAGAGGAGCATCCTTTAACAATAAAGCTTGGAATGCCGTCAAATGCAACTGATAACTTTGGCTTCAGTTTCCTGATAGCAAGTTCAACATCAGTAATTTCAAAAGATAGAATTGACAGGTGATCACTGGCATTATCACTGACGCTATGCGCAGGCAGTCTAGTTTGGCCGCAAGAATAAACAGAAGAAAAATAACTCGCGAATGCATTTGACACATCTTCGGGCTCAGACAGCATATTACCTGACGAGTCAGCTATGTTTATTGATGACGAAGTTGTAGTTGTGCGATCCTTTACATATCGCCAGAAAAAGCATTGGGTCACGACGTCAGAGCTTCAATGTTACCAACGAAAGCACCGTTTATGCTAGGATGCAATTAAAGCAGTTTAAAATGCAATTACTGATGCAGGAAGGCATTCAAAATTGAATTTATTTCACGAATGTTGTTTTTGGAGGCAATAACAAGGATATCCCATTGTTCTCTCGAACACAAAATTAAATAAAAAAATTAATATTTCTATGGGCTATAATTTGATAGTCGTTACGGTTGTGATCAGTGGATATCCTTGTATAAACACACTGAACGTAATTAATTCTCAGCTCTTATGATAGCGAAATGAGGCTTGCAAATTGCGTCGTATGCTTGCAAAGACTCCAGGTCTGCTAGGGGCGCCACTGTCACCGTTTGCCGCCGCTCGTATCGGGTTTCAGAGGAGTTTCCAGTATTGGTAATGGAACACTGTTAGGATGAATCGAGACAATTCTCACCAATGGAAAGCAGTGTGTAAGCATTGAAGATAGCTACTCGGAGTTTCCACCGTTAATTCTGGGGTACCACAAGGCTCGGTCGTGGAACTTTGGGTATTTCAATGTGATAAAGGACACGCCGTTGCATGCAAGGTTATTTACAGGCGATTGTATTATGAACACCAATGTAATACCTGCGTCTGACAAAAACAAACAAAAAACTCTAAGTGCTTGTCAGGAATATTGCATGAAATGCAGATGACAAATGCAGATATAGATAAAACTGCCTGTATGTCCATCGTACACAAATTGAAACCACCAATATATCCCTACAGTCCTGATGGTGCTCTATTGGAAAGAGGTTATATTGGGGGGTACGACATCGCCAAAGGAACTTCGATTCAAACCCGTTTCTTCATTCAGGTTTTGCTGGCTGCTGCTGTGTCAGCGGCACGCGCCCGATGTCTCCCGGTGCGCCACTCCGCGGATGACACCCAGCGCCACACGCGGATGACACCTACAAGCTGCATCGCAGAGCTCGGAAAGGAATTCTCCCCGCCTTTCCGCCATAAGTCGAACGGAGAACCACCATCGTCTGGCAACACGGAAGCACTCCCCCATCGTGTCTACTACAAAAGCGCGAATATTTCGAGGGCCAGTCGGGGCACGACATCGTCAAAAAACCTTCGATGCAAACCCACCTCTTCATCCAGGTTAGTCACTGCGCTGATCCAACTTGTTGGCGTAGCGACCAGGGGGGGGGGGAGGTGCCGCCGCTTCCCATGCAACCTCCTCAGAATTTACGGCTCACCATGCTGGCCGCCATGAGAAAACTCGGTACCAGTGTTGCTGCATCTGTAGGTGATCTTTACGTTAAAGCTGACGGAGAAAATCTGGCCACGGCGCAACGCCGATGTACGCTGGAAGCTAGAGCCGGTTTGCTTTCGTTGTTTTTGTTTGGTCGGAGCAAATCTGGCAACGACGCACGTTCAACATGGTGGCGGCGGTATTGTTTTGGTTTGACGGTTTGCGGTTTGCGAGCACATGTAGCGGAGACGTGACCGGAGAAGTGCCCCTGTGATGTTCCCGTAAGACGGAAAGTATCATTCGTAATCGTCGTGTGTGCTTTGAAAGCGAAGGGAGTCACAGGGTCCACGAGTGCGCAACCACAAGCCAAGGTTCACGACAGCGCGCTGCGTTGACTTCGGCGATCTCGTTCTGTTTGGTGCAACACGGCGATGCGACAAAGAGGTGAAACGTTCGTGGTGTGGGTGCGGTGCTTCGAGGAAGAAAGCCACACTAACACGGTGCGAAAATTGGTTGTTGTGGGGTTGAGGTCCAACGGGTTCAGTCAGTCACGTCGTCGTCAGCTGATCCAGTCCAGCGGGGGCGAGCGTCTTTAAAAGTAAATCTTACTTCGTTCCGGTTCGAAATGTGGAAGATTCCCGACGCATACCGTGAGTAAAAAGCTGCGGGCGTTTTCAACAAAATTACGTCGTTTTATTTGAACAATGGACTCCGGATTGTTGTCCCAAATCTGCCGTTTTTATGCTTCGTGTTTGGACTGCGTTTCCACAGCGACGTGTTTGCACAGCGACTCACACCGCTCGAGTAGATGATTCGATCCTGCAAACAACCGGTCATACAGAATTTCGAGAAAACTTAAGTCACCACCTATATTTTCCTGTAAATCTCGTGTGAGTTTGTTACGCCCATCATGCGGTGTGAATAAATTTTGGCAAGATTTCCTACCTGACCTCTGATGCATGAACTGAGACTGTTTTGCGTAGTAAACATGGTGCTTTTTTGTTTTGGGAAGAGGCGTTGGTGCATTTATTATGGTACAGTCACTTGAAAGTTGAGAAATTGGGGAGAGCGAGCAGGCTTTCCCAACTTTGTCTCTTTTCTCTCTGGCATGCCCGTAGATTGAAGTTGCAGTTTCAGTAGACATGCCTACTAGGAAGTACAAATTATGCTCTGAAGTATTGAAAAGACTGGGAAGTCAAGACGGTGCGGACTCCGTGTTTCGCGCTTTTCGCAAGGTGACTGGGGAAGTGCTTTTGCGAGGTATGCGAAATATGCAAACGATTTTGTTATGCCCGTCGTTCGCGTCTTTCCAGCAAAACGGATACGTGGCTTTCACGCGACGTCATTCAAAAAGCGCTCCGATGACCGCCAGAGAAGAGGTGAAGAAGGAGCTCCCCTCTTACGAGAATCCTCTTTTGTGCCTTTCGGATTTGCACAGACGTCGCTATTCTCCTCCCAGAAAATTATAGGAGATTGACCCGTCACTCAAAATTCTTAAAAAAACAGCTTCCCTCTCCTGCTCTTACATGGTGGTCAAAAGTGTGTGATGTGATGAGCTACAAAGGTGCAATCACAAGCCAAGATTTAGGGTAACTGCGTTTGCTTCGGTGGTCCGTGTAGTTGTATTTTACCCTGCTCTCTGCAACACCGTGTCATGACGAAGAGCTTGAATGTTCATGGTTTGTGATGGGCTACTGGTTGACAGAAACTTGCATCGGCACCAAGTGCACTTGAGCTGTTGATGCTGCAGCCTTTCATCTGCCGCTTGTCGCCAGCTGATCCGGCTGCTCGATGGTGAGGAAGCGGCGAGAGTGACCCCTGAAGTAAATGTAAATCCTCGTTCATCCAGTTATCCGGTGTCAAAGTGTGGAAGATGTCCAACGTGTACCGAGGGCGGGAACTATGAGAGTTTGGCCTACCTTTTGTAATGAGGTTGTCAATGGAGCGTGCTTTAGCTACTTGTGCGTGCTTGTGATACCATGGACAGAAAGCTTGCTCGGGGCGTGGAACCTCTACAGTGTTCTCAACTTTGGGACGTGAGCGCAGTCCGTGCTGTGTAGCCATGCGAAGTGGGAGACATTGCTGTAAAGCTTAGTTTTTGATGTCACCCGAGTTTTAATTTCCTTTTTTTGTGTAAATAAACCACTGTTACCAGCTTTTCAGCAGTTTAGCAAAGGTGCACATAAAAATGTTGGCATTCAGGCAGCTTTATAGCAAATTTAATACATGTTTGATCATATCTGGTATATAGATATACTATATATACATACATACAGTATATTTGTAGAAAATATAGATATCTATGGCACATTTGCAAAATGTGCCAATATTTACAGTGTATTCACAAGATATATGCATATTTACAGCATACATATACCGGGTGTTCATTTTTAATTCGAACAGATTTATTTAAAGAAATCCGTAAAAGATGCACTGATACGGTTTGTGCAGGTGAGTTATACGGCCAGGGGTACATCATGTGGGTGGCTAATTGTTGCGATAAGTCGGATAATTAATTAAAATTCGTTAATTAACCTTTTAATTAGTGAAAATAAACATACGGTTCCAATTGGAAACTTAGAGAGCGTCATCGAAAACCACTAAATCAACTCTTTTTAGAACGACTTGAAGCTCGTGGGGAACTCGGGGCGCGCCAAAGTTACCACTCGTGTAACAGGCGCAAAGCTACAGTTGCGGAACGCGATAATGATCTAATCATCCGCGTTCCGCCACTGCTGGCTTTGCGCCTGCTTCACAAGTGGTAACTCTGGCGCGCCCCGAGTTTCCACGAGCTTCAAGTCGTTCTAAAAGAGTTGATTTAGTGGTTTTCGATGACGCTCTCTAAGTTTCCAATTCGGACCATATGTTTTTTCCACTAATTAACAGGTTAATTAACGAATTTGAATTAATTAGCCGACTTATCGCAACGATTAGCCACCCACATATGTACCCCTGGCCGTATAACTCACCTGCACAAACCGTATCAGTGCATCTTTTACGGATTTTTTAAAATAAATCTGTTCAAATTAAAAATGAACACCCGGTA